>VYZU01023921.1:0-129875 GCA_013401355.1 Ceyx cyanopectus | reverse complement strand
GAACCCACCTCGAGCTGCAGGGCAGCGCTCGAGCGCTGGGCGGGAAAGGGGTGCGCGCGAGCGGCGGGCGGGGATCCAGCCCTGAGGAGGAGGGCAGCGCTGAGGGGAGAAGACAACTCTGAGGGGGGAGGACAACGCTGAGGGAAGAAGATAACGCTGAGGGGGAGAGGACAGCCCCGCGGACCCCGCCAGCCTCTACCGCCGGTAAGCACCGCGGGGACGCGTGTTGGGAGTGGGGATGCTGCGTTTGGCGGCTCGGCGGGCACCTGCGAGGCCGGGAGGGAGTCCCGGGGAGTTGCTTTGCCCGAGTTGCCCTCGGTCCCGTCCCCACCGCGGGCGGTGTCGGCGAAGGGAGAGCCCCGAGAGCGCTCCGGGGCCGGGGTGCTCCGCAGCGGGCTGGCTTCCCGAGTCCCATTCCTTGCGCGCTGCCGAGCGCTTGCTCCAGGCTCTGCCGAACTCGCCGTAGCGCAAGAAGCGGCGGCCGAGCGGCTCCCTGGCCCCGGCTGGAGGCTGCTGGGGAGCCTCCGGACCTTCTCCGTTCGCTCACACGCTGCGTGTTGATAGCAGGGCCGGGGGCTCGCTGGGGTCTCTGGTGCGGTGACACTGCGTCACCCCTGGGCACTGGCGATGGACGGGCTGACGCGAACTCGCCTTTACCGGCCGGGTCACAGCGCTCGGGTTTTAAACATAACGTTTGGCGATTTAGGACCCGCTGAATGTGAATTTCGGGACGTATATGTGTTGAGGAGGCTGCGGTGGGTAGGAGCAGAGCTGTGTCTGGCGCCCCGGGCCGGGCGGTGCACTGAAAGTGAGGCAGGGGTGGAAGGATAACTCCCCAGCTTGCATGCTTCCTATGGGAGAACTGTTGTCTTTATAGTCCTTGCTGATTTATTTTATTTCCGCCCCCCTTTCCGTGAACTGCTCTGATTGCCTCTTGACCCTCTGTTAACTTTTAGCATCTGCAATATTCCGTGGCAAGGAATTTCTCAGGAGTAACTTTATAGTGTGTCAAATACCACACCCTTTTATTTTGGACCTTTGTCTGGTTGCACCTATGTCCTTCATAGAGATAGTGCAGAAGTGGTCCCTGTGCCTCTCCTTCGCCTTGATTCTTTTAGAAACTTGCAGTGTTTCCTCTGTGTCTCCTTTCCAGGCTGAAATGCTCTTTTCTGCTTCACTTAAAGTTCACTTTAAGAGAAGGGAAATGGCTGCAGCCGTTTTTTTCTGAGAATAGATGTGAAAGTTAGGATGTGAAAAGCTGCAGTTGCTGGGAATAATTCATGGGGCCAGTGTCCATTAATTTGACAGAGTGCATACCATGTGGTTGCCTACACGGGACAAAATCACCTCCTGCTGACTGCTAGCGAGAAGTTTAGGGCACCACTTACTCCTGCTTTCTTTCCCTGGCAGAGGGGAATGTGCAGTGAAGTGGATTTCTTTCAGAGGTTTTCAAGAGCGATCAATAAGCCAAACCAGCATTTTACCATTCGAGCAACGTGATGAATTAATAATCTGCTTGTAAGCAGATTTTCTGGTTCCCGTGTTGAAATTTTGTTATGAAACAGTTTTGCAGTGATTTCAAAATAATGAATCCACTGGTGTAAATACAACCTAAGGGCCCTGACTGTCTTCCCACAACCTGCTGCTCTGCTTGGCTTCAGCTGAGCTGCTCTTCACTGACACTTGTGCAATGAGAAAAAAACCCAAACTTTAGGTCTTTGGGGTAGTTGTGTCTGTACCAGTGTGTGTTTGTGTGTGTGCATCCCTCACTTCCCAGACCTTCGCGTGTGTCTGAACGCTCAGGCTTCCAGTCAGCACTGAAGTGCATGCTGAAGACACCAGCAGGTCCATTTTAATTGGTGCACTTGTGTAATTAAAGTGATGCGTGTACTGCGGTCTCTGCTGCAGTGAAGCCAGAGCGCTCACCGCTTGGCAGAATCAAGCCCTCAGGTCTTGAAACTCTCCCTTAAAAGAGCTTTGGTTGTTAATGATGCAAACTGACAGATTTACAAAGGCTGTTCCCAGCGTCTCCTCTTTCTTGCTTGTCTCTGTCATCGTGCTCTGTGTATTGTTTCCTAGAAAACAAGAGCCTCAATACATAAGACATAATATCTGTTGCCAGGTGCAAGGAAACAATGAGAGGAAGTCTGATGCTCAGGTGGGAAATGATGTGTTACGACTCCCAAGAAATAAGATGAACTTTTGGTTGTGTTTTTTTTTTGTTAGATGAATGTTTATGAGCTGCTCTGTTTCCTAACCACTGATCTCTTGCCATTGCCTTGTAAATCCTGTGGGGAAGGGACTGCTTTGCTTTGTTTATGAATGCAATACCTGATGCAGTGTGCTGGGCAGGGTGAAGGTGTCTCTGGGTCCAGCTGCCAGCAGCTTACAGCCTTGGGATGGAATATGAGATCAGCCAGAAGAGTCTCTAAAAACTTGTGACTGGTGTTTTTCTACTGACCTCAGGGTGGTTGCAAGGATAGGATAGCATATAAAGCAGCAAAGTTCTCTCTGTTACCTTGCTGCAAACGTTGGTGAGGATTTATACAAAATGAGCTAGAACATAATGCTGTAAATACAGCTAATATTGAACAGAAACCAATTAATTAATTGTATCTATTGATGGTACCCCATAAACTAGAAAAATACATCTTATTACCATTGTGACCTTCAGTCTCTTTTCAGAAGATGTGAGCTCTTCTTTTTAAATTATCTCAAACTCAGAATGTTGCCACTGATAGGTAAAATTCGGAGGAACCTGACGAGGAAACACTGCAGCTTGATCTAAAGTTTGCATGTGTCAAACTGGTTTCTTCACTAGCACATGCTGCAGAGAAGCACTTTGCTCTTGCTTTTCGCCTGGTTGAGGTAGTCAAAATGTAACAAGGGTTATAAGATATGGTTTTCAAGAAGTCTACACACTGTAACACTGATGGCATCTGTGAATCATACCCTGCTTCACATCAACAACCTCACTCTTCTGAGAGCAGGACAGGAGCAAAGATTTATCCGAGAGCTGGACTTTTTTGTAGTAAGTAAATGGTTCTGAGGGAATTAAAATACTTTATAAAGTAGCATTTGATTACATTCTGTCAGGTTTTTCATGCATGACGTCGCAGAGTTTACTTTTTCTGCTTAAAACGTCAACACCTCATCAAGCTGTAAAGAAATTCCTGTGTGATCAATAACTCTTTATGAGCAGTTCACACCGTGCTGTGCACACCCAGGTGTGCCTGCACCCTGCACACAGAGGTGTGTGTATCTGTCTGCCTCCTGTACCACCTATAGTTCTAATTGCTCACATGCACAGGCTCTGTTGCAGGATTTGATAAGAAGCAAAACCCAAAGGAACCTCTTTTCTTAGCTGTTGCATCTCGAGGCTGGAGTCCCTGCTAGCTGAGCAGCTTGTCCCTCCTCCAGCCTTTCTCTTCTGTACTCTCAGCCCAGCTGCCTGCTTTTCCTGCCACTTGTCAGAGTGAGTGTCTTTTGGGCCTCCAAACCTATGTCAGATTTGGTTATACTTGGCCAGTAGGCTCCAAACTTATTAAAGAGGGTCTGGCAGACGTGTTTATCTGCAGATAAGGGAGTCTAAACATTTCCTTGGGAAAGCAGGCTGAAGGAGCTCTTCTCTGAGGCTGCAAGTAGAGCAAGCCCTGGGATGATGGTGCAATGGCCAGCTGGTGGAGGCGTTTGCATGGAAGCTGTAATCTCAATTTTCAGCCCTGTGTAGCTAATGTCTGGATCTGTGCTGGCTTCCAGGACTGTGGGTATGGATCCACAGCATCTGCAGAGTCTGAGGAAACAGGCAAGTCAAAATATGTTGCTACAGCCCTCTACACTTTGGCATCATTAAGCCAAAGGCTGTAGTTTCCCAGGCCAGGATGAAGAAAGGCACGTGTTTAAAAAGCTCATTCTTTAAAGCTACCCCTGATTTCCTAACACAAACATAACGGGCGCTGTTCTTCTCAAACAAAAGCAAATACTGTTTGGTGTTCAGAAAAATTTCACTTGTAAAGCCTAAAATACAAAATGGCTTGTATGTAAGAAATATTTATGAAACTGCCACTGAAGTTTCTTTAAAGGTTGTTATTCAAGACTTATTCCCTGAAGCTACAAAGGTATTTGCTCATGCATAACTTCACCGAGGAATACTGATGTGAATAAAATTACCCACTAGCAGGTTTGTAGAATCAAGGCTGTAATTAGCTCTAGGTTAATTCTGTTCCCTCCCCCTTCAAACCACACGGGTCAATTAAGGATCAAATGAGACACTACCTTTGTGATTATCTTCCTTGGTAGAAGTAGCTGTTCTCATAAATATTTTGGTTTCAGAATAATCTGACCTTTTGCCCCACTTGCTTTCCTTTATCCTTACTGATTTTGGCCAAGGAAAAATAGCTGTATTTAAAACATATTATGAGTAGGTGAAATGCTGAAGAGTATGTTTTGGACACGTGTGTTTTAGGGGGAAAAAAACCAACCACTGTGGTGGGTGAAATACTAGATTTATTCAACTTGGACTGATAACTTGTATATGAAGAGGGTTTGGCTAGTTTGTTTTGAGCTCTAAGTACACAAATGCAGCTTTAGTTGTAACCCAGTAGTTAATGACAACTTTTTTCATGTGTCTGCCTGTCTCTCATCCCTGTTGGCAGCCCTGGTGATGTGTCCCCTGCACACGTGTGTAGGATACAGTGCAGAGGTCCTGGGTGCAGGCTCAGCCTTTGCTAGTCACATTGCTGCAGAGCCTGTCGAGTTTAGGCTCTGTATGTACATGAGAAGATTTGGACAAGGCAGAAAAATGCTTGGTTCAGTGCCAGCTCTATTGCAGTCAGAGCAGTGTAATGGAGATAAGGTTAATTAGCTATTTGCATTTGCTACTGAAGTTGGATGAACTTTTTACTTTTTTTTTTTGCTAATTCCAGGGAATTTCTCTTCAGGCATAACTATCTGGGAGAGTTTGTTAAAATAGATAGAGCAAGACTTTTGTAGCCTGAAGAAATAAAATTGTGTGCAGGCATCTTAGACTTCTTTTATCCATAGGCAAGTCATGTAAGGTCTTGTCCTCCTGAAGAATCAAAGCAGAGACACCCTTGGAGCTGAGCAGGGTCCTGTTGTTTCAGGGAGATGCCACAGGATGAGTCCATAACCTCTGTATCTCAATTTCTGGGATGCAGGCACAAGTATCTCTATTTTAAGTGACTGTTTCCCTTGTGTTTCTTCCACAATCAAGTCAGAACCACAAGGAAAACCCAACCCTAAATCTTTGCAGTGGGGATTCTGAGGAACAGGGATGCTGCTGATTGAGGATCCGCAGAAATCAAAAGTTTACTCCAATTAAAAATGAAAGAAAATAAATATAACTTTAATACTTTATTAAAAAAACCAACCAACCAACAACAAAACCCCAAACAGAAACTTTGCAATCATCTTAGTTGTAAAGTTGTTATTGAGTCTTGGAAATTGAGTTGATTTTGTGTGTGCAGACTGGATTTGCTTACCTTAGAGCTCAGTTTGTACATAATGGTGTTGCTAGCCTTGTGCAAGAGTAGGCTTCAGAACTGAAGTTCTCTGATTCACCTTCCCAGTTCAGGCAACGTGACTTGGAATGGTGTGAAGAAATGAGAGCCTGTCAAAGGGGTTTGATCTATTTTTACACTGCCCTTGTGCTCTCCAATGCTGCACGTGTATTTGAAATTATTAATCCCAATGTAATTCTTTTCATCAGGAGCATTTCAGCTGAAATGGGAGGAACCATTTGTGCAGATTTACTGAAGTCTAAAGCTGTGTGATTCTCCTTCTGTAAATGGATATATTCTTACAAGTTTAATCACTGATGCTAAATCCTTTTAGGAGTTGGTGGGGCCTTTGCACGCAGGCAGGAGTTATATATACCAAAGTGCCTTTTGAAATGGGTTTTTATACTAGTGGTACTGAAAACTGGACTTGGCTCAAGGTGAAAAGTAATCTGTTAGTAGTCAGATTGAGCAAAACCAGTGCTGTGAAGGATCCAATAATGATTTGAGGGCCGAGTTCAGCCTTTAGAAGTGCTCTGCCACAACTGCGTGATGGCGGCAGGACCGACTGGTTTGGGGGGGATGGGGAAAGAGCACAAGGGATGTGTGTGTGAAGTCATTAATCTCGGGGATTTGCTGCACTATTTATTTATTATTTTTTCCCTCAGCCCACACACAGCTCTTGGCCAGGGGTAGGGCATTTTCCAGCAGATGGGCTGTAGCAGGAAGGTGAGGGAGATGTCGGAGGCTTTCCGAGGTCGCCCCTTCCACACACGTTGTGCAGCTCTCTGAGCAGGTTTCAAAGGAACCGAGTGGTGAGGGTGAACTTAGAATGCCTTTGCCCCTGCTTTTATGTTCTTTGTTGTCTGCAGACAAAGTATGGCTCTGAGGGGATGTATGGCTGCACAAGGGGGGTAATTAGTGCAGGTTTGGCCACCTCCCCGCTTCCCTGGGCTTCCTAAAGCAGGAAAACAGGTTAGCTAGAGAAACAGAAGAGCTGCTAAATGTTTGTTCAACTGTAAAACAAGGATCAGTTTATGCTCTTGAGAACCCTTTACATTTTGTTAAGGCCAAGTGCAGGCCAAGACTTAGATTTGTAATGAGATAAACAGCTGGTTTTGCAGTTAAACTGGTACTGACATCCATTAAAAGACTGTTCCTTCCCTAGTTATCTGACTTCTGTAACCTCAGGAAAATACACAGCACTTGACAGGGTAAAGTAAAAGGGTTTTGTTGCTGTCAGTGTATATAATTGATAATGGGGGATGCAGGCATGTTTTTGTTTTGCTAAGACCAGTTGTGTGCTACAAAACCAGCAATCTCAATGTATCTGGCAAATATTCTGCCTTTTCTGGGGTTAGGATGGACTGCTCCCCAAAGCCTCGTTAGCAGAGCCTCACAGAGCAGAAGACATGACTGTGGAACTCGTGATGCAATCATTCAGGATGGAAAAAACTTCGGTTTTCTTTCCTTCCTTAGAATATAGATGGAAAGCACTGACTGAGAATCATACCTAGCAGCTGGTTGCACTCTACATTTCTTTCTGTGTGAAACATCAAAGTTTACATCAGCTTATAGGAAATAACTGTGGAGCATCAAAGGGAGAAATAAGCAGAGTCCTCAATAAATGGTAGTGCTGGTTTGTTACCCTGAACACAGCTCAGTTCTTCAGAGCATGTACTGATATTTATATTACCTTTCTCCATGATTCTTTCTAAAGGATTTTTGTCTGTTAAAAAAAAAGGGAGTGGTAAAGTTTAAAACTGGTCTGAAGTGTGCATGAGGTGGAGGTGTAGTGTGACTTTTTTTTGCTGTTTTTCAGGGTTCGTTTATGAACTGCTTTTCATCTACTGAAGGAAACTAAGATGTTTATATTATGTCATTGGTCTCTCATTAGCTGCTTGCCTGTTTTTTAATAGGACCATAATTTCATTTGGCAAGCCAAAGCCTTGTCTTACCACTCCTTTACCCCTGCCTCTGTTTGCAAAGCCCAAGAAAGTCTTTATCTGAAAGTTACGTTTCAAAGCAAAACAAGAAACCCCTAGACAAAATAATTCCCCTCCCACTCCAAGTCGGTAGGAAAGGCTGAGCACCGTGTGTGTAACATTCCTGGGGAGTCTTTGGCTCACCCAGCACCACAGGAGCCAGATGAAGGCAGCCACAGGCTTGAGGGCATGGGTGAGTCAGCTCCACCTCGGGGTGGCTTCAGAACGCTGATGGAGAGCACTTGGAGAAAATCAAAGTGCCATCTTCTTGTTCAAGGGCTGCAGAAGAGAGAAACCTTTAAAATCATTGTTCTGATTTAGGATCAATTAATGTGGTTCATCCATGAGTTTGGGAATTACACTTCCTCTGGTTTAGGAGGAAACCCCAATGAGTTTGTAATTCCCTTTACGTATAATAGTTAAGATGGGAGTTTAGATTATCCCAACCTTAACTGTGTGTGAAGATCTTCTCTTTGCAGCCTTTCTTACTTAAAAGGAGCCCTTAAGAAATCTTTTGACCAGGCTCTGTTTCACAGGACCAGGGGTAATGGCTTTGAACTCAAAGGGGGAGATTTAGAGTGGATGTGTAAGGAAGACATGGAACCATGGAACAGGTTGCCCAGACAGGTGGTAGGTTCCCCACCCCTGGAAGTGTTCAGGGCCAGGTTGGACAGGGTTCTGAGAGAAACCTTCTCTAGTTGAAGATGTGCCTGCTCCTTGCAGGGGGGTTGGATTAGGTGACCTTTAGACCCAAAGTGTTCTGTGATCTTTCTCACTTATTAGACTTTTTAATAGCCCATTCTGACAGGGAAAACCCTGTCTTGACCTGTCCATTTGATTTTCTCCTTTCTTTGTCACTGCATTGGTAACCAGGGTTCATCTCACTTAACTTGAATCCTCTAGCATTTCCCTCTGGTCAGCAGTGGGAGAAGGACCCTCCTGAAGACAATTCAGTTTGTCCTATCCTCACATGAAGGTGTTTTAAGACGAGAGTGATGGATGTTTGTAAATCCATGGTCTCTTTCCTTGAGATACCAAAATAATCCTAAGACTTGTAGACTAATACACGTGAGAGAGAAATGACACCTTTCTTCATGAAATATTTGATTTCTATAAGAGTGCAACTCATTTTTATTTAATATTTTTTATTATTTAGGTATGGTTTGAGATTAAGAGATTAATCTCTGCCTTCTACTAGGGTTTAGGGACCTCAACATCAAAATAAGCTTTTGAGATTAATTCCTTCCTCTCTTGAGGAATCCTCATTAGAAGCTGACTGCTCTACCAGAAGCAAATGAAGGAATTCATTCAGCACTTCCCATGGGCAGGCAGGTGTTCAGTCATCCCCAGGAGAGCTGGGCTCCCTTCAGAGAATGGTTGCTTGGGAAGACAAATGCCATGGCTCCAAATGTTCCCCCCCTTTCCTCCTCCTTCCCCAGGCGTTTTACAGCTGAACATGACATCATCTCGTATGGAATATCCCTTTGGTCACTTGGGATCAGCTACCCCAGCTCTGTCACTTCCCAGCTTCTTGTGCACCCCCAGCCTCCTCCCTGGGAGAAGCAGGGAAGGCCTGGACTCTGTGTAAGCTCTGCTCAGCAGTAACTAAAACATCCCTGTGTTCTCAACACGGTTTCCATCACAAATCCCAAACATAGCACCCTACCAGCTACCAGGAAGAAATTAACTCTGTCCCAGCCAAACCCAGTAGGTGTTTCTTTAGCAGACTGGTGGGGACTGCGGCTTGGGCAGCTGCTGGGCTCCTGTGGACAGGGGTGAGGAAATGCTAAATGAGATGCTCACTGTTTTCAGTGGCTGATGTCCTCAGTCCAGAGCCAAATGGGAAGGTTTCTGGTGTGATGAGCTTTCTTTTTCACATTCCACACCCCCACACAGCAGGGTTAATTGGTCTGTGTGTCCACATTATTGAAATGCCAGTGGTAGCAGCTTGGGACTCAGTTCATAAAGCAGTGGCAACTCTCAGCCATAGAGGCCTGACTCCAGCCTGGCTTCCCCATGCCTCCTGCTGCCCCAGGAGCTGCAGTGATGCTCGCCCTCCAGTGCTCTGCTAGAAGGCAAGGCCTGCAACAGAGTGTGCCATTATCCCTGAGCTCTGGAAATATGTCCCTCTCACACAGTTTATGTGGTGTGGAAACTATTTTCTGCCACGTGTGCCTGAGCAGTGAGCCCTTTGTGAGATCCAGTTGGAGTTTCCCCCTGGATGGAGTGCGAGGCTCTAAAGCCATGTTGTGTTTGGCCATGGACAGAATCAATCCAGTTGGGACTCTGAGCATCAGCCTTCTGTGATCTCGGGGTACAGAACCACCACAGAACCCCTGCTCTGGGTGTTCACCCTCAGCAAACCCAGCGTTCAGGGCAGCCACTGGAAACATGAGGGGCACATGAGCTCCTGCACCATCACACCTCCCCATAGTGCTGCAGCTCTCCTGGTGGTGAAGGTCACTCATTGGTCTTCTTTGTTGGTTTTTAGTATGATGCCCATGCTATGTGATCTAGTCATGAAGATATTTACTAGTGTTTTAGAAAACCTTATGTATTTTGTTTGGGTTTTTACACTGTAACTTGTTAATTTACCAAAAAAACCCACCCAACCAAACAAAACACCTCAAATGTTTTGTTGATTCTCAACTGTTTCATTTCAGTAAGTGTTTATTATGGGCCTTAGTGTTACAAAGGTTTGTTTGAGCAACTTTGCTTTAGGTTGTGCATGAAGCACACTGATGTCAGATGAAACAAAATGCTTTCAAGTCCCACTGATTTTGTTTTTTTTCCCTATGTAGTTGCTATGCTGAAATCTGGGGATGGAGAGTTGGTTGCTGTCTGGAAGCATGCAAATATGCAAGCACTTGCTCCCACTTTCAGCACTGATCTGTCATCTCAGAAGCTTTTGTTTGGTCTTGTTGGTTTTTTTTTTAACACTAGACCTTAAAAAGTTTAAAAGAAGCCTGATAAAACAGATCAAAGACAACATTTATGAGAGCTTCATATTGAATGAGGCTTTTGAAATCTATTATTTGAATTGCTTTTCCTTTTGGGGCAACTGCAAAAGTACTTAATAACCTGGTTTTGAACAAGAGCTTGAAGGAAGTGAAAGAATTGCAAGTATTTTCTTACTTTCCATTTGTTGTAAAGAACAGTTAGTTGCTCTGCCAAGTTTGCTTTCAGTTCCATTTAATCCAAATAGGAGCCCAAGAAATTTTCTTTCAAAAGGAGAATTTTCTATATAAACTTGGAAAAAAAAATGTTGACATCTTATTTATGTAACAGAATGTTCTGCCTATCCCAGTTTGAGAAAAGTTTGATGTTAAAGTATCCCTGGTGCAGCTCAGAGCTGTACTCAAGCCATGCCAGTGTTCCTGAGACATCAATAAATGGGCTTTATTGATGGCCAGAGCAATGATGTTTACTAGAAATGCTAACATTTAAAAACAACAGCAGCAGAAAAACCCAACAAACCAAACAAACAAGAAATCAAGTTAGTCTCAGGGTTTATATTTTTGGAAATGCAGATAGAATTATATTCCTCTGTCTGCTTCCATCTCTAAAAGATTGATTGATTCATTTTCCTCTGAGTAATTGTCCTAAAGCCTTGCATTCTGCTGGGATCAGAATAACTGGACTTGCTTTGCCCAGATTGCATTTTTTCTTCAGTTGTGACTATTGTATTTGCTATTTTCCTATCACCACCCTCAATTTCAGAGACCTATTAAAATATTTCCTCTAACACCTCCTGCTTCGTCTGCCAGTGTTTCCAGAGCTCTGGGATGTAAATTATCTAGTCCTAACTTTATTAAATTCTAGTGAATTTTACTGTCACATTGGCTGTGTTTATTTTCATGTCTATTAACTAAACTAAAAGAAGAAAAAATCTGTATTTTTTTTGCTTTATACATTCCTAAATTAAAACCACATATTTGATAATTCACATTCTCCAGAAATCTTGGAAACAGCCTGGTAAACATTCCTTAAAACTGCTTGTAGAATTCACTGGCCTATTAATGTTACCCAAGAAGCCATAAAAAACACAAGCCAGTTGACAATAAAAGTAATGTACATTTCCCAGAAATTTAAAGTGGTTAGGTGAAGAGTCATTTGGCAGAAGAATGATCATTTTCCTCCACTGCTTGCAACTAAACTTTGACTTTTGTTCAATCTGCTGCCTCTTGACATTCCTTTAGTAGAGAAGAAAACGAATGCCTTGAAATACTGCACGAGGAGTTTTTCCTTTCATCTATCTGATGCTCAAGCCCATCAGAAATGTTAATGTTCTTCCCTTTCCTCTCTCTCCTACATGTATTTTATCTCTGTGCTTCTGTGGGTGCTTTGCTGTCAGCTCCTTTAGAGTCTTTCCAGCTTCCTGCACAGTCTTCCAATCCTTGCCTGACTTCCCTTGCAGCCCCCTTTGTGCTCTCCTTCAACACTTTAGGAAGCAGTTGTTTTACATATTCAACCCTCTGCATTTGGAACATTATTATTATTTGCTTCTCTCCTCCTCTGGAAATCTCTCCTTTTCACAGGTAGTCTGCTGGAGGTAATAAATAAATAGGAAAAAAAAAAATCCAAGCACACCCACACACACAAAAAAAAGCAAAAAACTAACACACAAAACCCCAACAAAAAACCCAGCCAACCAAACCCCAAGCCAAATTACTTGTATGTGGTAAGTGCTTGTTCTGTGCCACAGTGCTGGTTCTTCAGCAGGCATTGGACTATACCTGAGCAGATTGTTTCTCATCTTTGCCTGTGAGTTGCTGCAGGTTGTTTGGGGGTTCTTTGTTTGGATTTTTTTTGATGGCTTACTGATTTGGAGTTGTTACTGCAGTGGTTCAGCTGCTAGTAGTGCTTCATACTGCCTAACAGGGTCAGGAGCAGCAGTAGATGTGTGATGTTATTAGCAATTATCAAGGTATAGATGTGTAGGTGTAGAGCATTCCACAAATCTGGATGGAAAGAGCCTTGTTTTCAGTGTGAAAGGAGGAAACTGCACTTCACCTATCAGTCAGGTGTCCCTTCCAGTGCTGCTTGCCTTGGGAAAGCCACCACCTTGTCCAGAAACGTCCTCTTTGGGGTTCCTGGAGTGACTGGCAGCATTGATTGGAGCCCTTTGGAAGCATCAGGAGCTGGTTTCTGGCTGGCCACGATGGGATTTAACACCTCCTTTTCCTGGGGAGACCACCCAACAGCAGCACTCGGGGCGAGCAGTGTGGTGCTTGCCCGTGTTTTTATAGGCTGTATTGATAGGTATTGGCTGGGAGAGTATCTGGTTACACACTTGAGCACTCCCTGGCTGCTCTCTAATTGCTCCTGTTCTGCTCACGCTTACTTCATGTGTAATCTTGACTGCTGCACTCAACCCGTGTTAGTGAAGCTGCTGGGAACCCCTGCTCAGCACTGAACCTGCAGCTGGTACAGCTGGGGCTCCCTCACTCCGCCCTGTGGAAGCTGCAGGGCTGGCCAAGGAGCAGCTTTGCCAGAGTGTTGACCTGTAAAGTGAGGTGCTTTAATGGGAAGGCCATGGCAAACACTCCAGCACTGCTCGCTGGTGGGAACGTGCTGCTGAACCCCCCAAACTCCCTCCTGTGCTGTTTCTAATAAGGGCTGGTGAAAAGGTTTAGCAAGTGTTCAATGGAGTTACAACAGTCTAAATTGACTTGCACGGGTGTTATTTTTTAATAACAGCAGTTTTATGATCTTCTTGCCCCCCAGTGCAAGCATAAGATGCTTTAGAGAGCTCTAGTTGCTGATAACAGAAAATCTGAGTGACATCCTGATTTTCAATGATTACATATATTTAAAATACTTTTTTTCTTGAAAGGTTGCAGCAAGCTCTATATAGTGTATTTAAAATACTAAAGCCTGACCTACATGACTCAGTTTCTTCCTCCTCTTAGTTTAAAGGAACTTGGTAGCATAGCAATCAAATCTCTGCTCTTCATAGAAGAAAGAAGAGCACTTTTACGAGATATGGAAAAGTCCAAGTGGAACATATTCAGGGATGAATTACCATTTGGAGATTTGAGAGCACATTTTATTATTCTGACTTAATTTTGAGACAGACTACACAGCCATCTTCCAAGAACTCTTTCTTCCATTGCATTAGAATATCTCACACTGAGAGAAATCAGATAGGAAGGGAAACAAGGATTGTTTGAAATAGCCCTGCCTTCAGTGCTTTCCTGAGAAGCCAGAAGCCAGCACTGTTGAATTCTTACACAACAAGTAATGCCTATTTTCAGGTTAGTGTTTGTGGTCAAGCAAGGAGCCAGTTCTTTTCCTCTCTCCATCTCTTAACAGCTTGGGACAGCTGGCACTGGGGAGAGGCAGCAGCAGAGCTGTGCCAGCCTGGGTGGGCATCCACTGCATGTTTAGGGGTAAGACTGCACCCAGTTCTCCTTGGAATACAGGTTGCATCACAGAGATGGCTGAGTTGAGGCAAAGGTTGGAAAGATATAGCAGAGTTTTTTCTTTCTTTTCCTGCTTCAGTTTTAATTTGTTAGCACACCTGCAGGTCTGGACTTTGTTTTGTTCTCTGCTTCTCCTCCTTTCAGTATCTATAAATGGCTCACTGGAGGCAAGACTACCTCTACTTTTATTTCCAGCTGACTTAACCCCGTGCTGCTGGCTCCCTACACCCACTTCCCTGTGCCCAGAATCCATCCATCCTTTTCTTTCTCTCTGTTAAGTAGTTTGCAAGAGGGAGCTGGTGAATGCTGGTCTTGGAAGTCTCTGTGGTAAATAAGAATTTAACACATCTCTCATTCAAACATTATTTTTAATGTTGAAATATAAGGGTAGATATAAAGATCTTGTGAGAGGAACATAGTTTATGGTTCCATGGGGACAAAAGATAAAGAGCATGACATCTGGAAAGCTTGGTAATATAAATAAAAACAACTGGAAACAGATGGTTAATGGGGAGCTCATCTTCTACTACAAGTCTTCCTGCTTTAAGAAAGTATTAAATCTGTCTTTAATACCTGGGAGTATTTTCAAAAGGACTGTATCACAGAGGAAGCTGATAATAAAGAAATAGAATTCTTCTGTTCTCTGTGGAGCCAGGATTTATTTGCCCAGGTGACTAAAACCAATGGGGACAAATGTTTCTTATTTAGGTATTGAACCTCCAGTAAATAGAAAAAAAATATTATAAAGGTGAGAAATAGACAGAAAAGATGTCATTTTACAAAAGAAATTAGGTGTAGCCCAATTGCTCCAAGCTTGCCATTCTGGTTTTGAACTGAGTCTCCCACTGCAGCCTCATCTGGCAATGAAGATGTTCACTACCATTCTGCCTGCTGTAAATCACCTACTCCAGTCCTGAATTTTCTGCTTGATGTCACTGATTGCTCTTCAACATCCCTGCCTTTGTCATTTCTGCTCCTTGGAAATACCTTGTCAGCTCCACGTGGCAGTATCCAGCTGATTTCATTGGTGGTTGGGAGTTTTGTCTGTTCTATTATGTTTTGTTTTTGTAGTCAGTGGAGTTTCAGCAGTGTAAAGGAAGATTTTAGCTTTAGCTGCATCAGGTTTGCATCTCTGTAGGATGAGGTAACACTGACTGGAAGGTACTCTGTAAATCAAACCATACATATTTAAGTACTCTGCAAAGAACAGTATTACAGATGAGCAGGTCTCTTCTGAAAAATGAAATCTAAGAAGATACCAGCTGCTTGCTTTTACTAGATCCATAAAATTACTTTATGAAACCTGATTTTATAATTGCAGGTCGAACAGAAGAAGTCTGAAAAACACCCATATATTTTAAGACACTAAATATCTTACCAGTTATCAGGGGATTTGAAGTGAACAGGGCTAGCAGGTTTTTGTTTTTCCTTCTCATCCAGATGCATTTTTTAAACACTAAACCGAACTGATCTCTAGGGCCCAAGACAGTCTTGGGTTTACACCAGGAGGGGTGCCAGTAACTAGAGGGCTTGCAGGGCATTGTGGCTGCAGAGGTGGCTTGGTGATGATGGCAGAACACCAGCTTGAGCTGAGGGTGGCTGCAGGTGGCCAGGGTCACTTTGCACCCACTGCTGGCTCAGGGGTGTGGTTGCATTGAGAAGAGCTGGTACCTTTCTGCCTTTGTTGGAATTCTGTGTGTTTTGGCAAGGATTTGACTGGGATTTGAGGTCTGATGCTTCTAGGTGAATTTGTGTTTCCAAAGCACTAATAAATAGTGCAGGCATTTAATTTATTCACCTTGCCCTTTCCTTCCTGACAACAATTGCAATTAGAATGTATAGCTAATTCCCAGGTGGCTCTTTTCTTTGTTTCATAGTGCCCAATAAATTGCACATTAACCACTAGCCCTTGACAGAGTGCTGTTCTTGTGGAAGGTGATTCTAGGATGTGTGGGGTAAGGGATTAGAACTCAGTGATGGTTTTTACTCGTCCTGCTGGGCAGGAGCCCTAAAGAAAGCTGTTTATTCCACAGGCCAGTTGCAGCCATAGAATCCCATGTGGGGAGATACATTGATTTTAGTTTGCTGAAGGTTAGGTAACCTAACTGTTGTGTAGTCTAAACCGGGATAAATAGTAAATAAAATAAAAGTCTAGAAGAACAATTTTAGCTTAGAACATTTCACTGGTCATGGGAACATTGGTGTTTGGTTTGGGGTGATTTTGGTTGGTTTCTTTTCACCTTGGCTTGCCTGTGATATTGAGCAGAGCCATTACATACGAGAGGTTCATGCTTCATGAGCAGCCTTAGTTCTAGTATTTAGTAATTTGAAAGCTTGGAGTTTCTTTTTTTAGCATTAATGTCCCTTTCATGAGTCTCTCAAGTAGCATGTTGTTTTGGTTTGGTTCTTTTTAACTAAAACCTTGGCACTTGCTTGCCAGATGCCATCAATTGCAGTACTTGCAATCAGTAGTGAAGTGGTTGTTTTTCAGGACCCAGACTTTGAATTGGTGCTTGGAAACTTTGTTATGAACACTTCCCATTGATGCTTTTGCATCTAAAAATCAGAGAGAGGCTGCAGCTGAGCAAAATAACAGCCTTGCTAATAATGGCAAACAAACAGCCTTTTATTCGTGTCTCACAAATTGCCAATGGCAAATTAATACAATTGGGTATCTCTTTGTTTCACCTTAATCCATGCACAAGGCACACCTGCATGTTTAATGGAAAGGAGGAGATCAGAAGACTATATAAGAATGACAAGATTCTCTTCTTGTGGTGTATTATCTACTTGACTGGAATTCCTGCCTGTTTAGGATGCTCATCTCTTTTCAGCCTTTTCCCACTGTGTGACAGGCAATTTCAGTTCATGGAGTTGTTTTTCTCCTAAGAGTGTAATTTATCTGATTGAGTACATCATGACACACACAGTTTGTGGACTCAGTTTTGAAAGTGAGCTTCTGTTAAAAGAAGAAAGCCATGAAAAAAAGCAAATATCTGTTTTGTGTTTGTGTGAAACTCTTTTTCCATGTGAGAAACGGGGCTGCTCCTGAAGCCTGTGCTGTTGCAGTGATCCCCAACTGGATGTGGAAGGATTGACAGGCATGACTGTGCCTTTATGATTCCTCCTTTGAAGGAGGCTGACGAAGGAGCTCAGGGTTGTGTTGGAGCCATTTGTTCCAGCTGACTGATGGTGTTTCATGGCCCGCACGAAGCAGGTTGCAGATAGCTTTTCCTTTTCAGCTTTGCACACAACTGAGTGACAATCATAAAAAGAAATTCCTTGGAAGACTTGGGCTCCTCAGCAAAAGCAATGCTTTGTGGTGTAGCTTTCCCACTTTGACCCACAAACTAAGTCTCCTAGAAATAATTATGCTTTAGGAGACATTTAAAGTACTGGTTGAACCTTTAACCTGTGTTTCCTCTGGAATAATTACAGGATGTGAAAATGGCCAAATGAAAAGCTTACTCGTAGAGATTAATAGAATTAGTTAAGCTACTGTTACCTTCTGCTTGATTTATATTGTATGTGTAGGTTGAAACAGGCTGCAATGGCATGTGGGTGTTTTCCTATCTTTGCAGACTTGCTGCAGTTTTGCCCTGTGTTTATTACTCGCTGTGTTATGTGAACTGCTTAAAAAAGACATTTTACACCACTGGTAGGTATTTGAATTTCAAAGGCTGGCTCTATTTAAAACAAAACAGTAGTCTTTGAACTTCTATCATTTTTTTTAATTATTTTTTTTTTTAAATAACAGTAATAGAATTGATTCCATCACCTTCCAGGGAAACAAGTTGAATTAGAAACCTCTGCGGATTAGTTGTCCAGACACCAAAATATATTTTGCAGACATTTGAAATGGAGCCTGAGTCAGCCCCGGTGGAAGTGGGGTAACTAAGAAATAACACTTGTCCGTCTGAATTGCCAAAACTGCTTGAAAAGGTAAAAATAAAAAGCCTATAAACATGAGTAGTGCTAGAGCAGAAGTAGAGCATTGGAACACCCCAGGTTTATTTAAAGATTATTTAAAGATTTGAGATTAGTGATAATTCTAATGATCACAATTAGTATAAGATTTTCTCATGGAAAATTCTTTATTCAACCACTTCATTTTGAACCCTGGTGTCTGGGTAAACCCATTTTCCACTCACAGAAGGTATCTTCAGTGAGCTATTTCACTACTTCAAAATCCTGGTTTAATTACAGTTAATGTTTGTTTCAGTGGTTACAGCAGCCAGTGAAATGAGTTTGGTTTTTTTTAAGGTCAGTGGAGCATAAATGTAAAGGAGATTAAAAATCAATTATTAAATGAAGATTTCCTTTATTCTCATTCTATTCATATTTACCTCTCTGATGACTTCCCCTTAAAGTATACTAATGTAGGAAATTAAAGATTTTCCTTATATACATTTCTGTATCATCTTTCCTGATAAACATGCTCAGTGAGGCCACTTAGGTCTGCGTACACAGAGGATACAACTTCTTTCTTTATAATAATTAGTCTGTTATTAATTACACTAAATATCTTTTAAGGAAGAAGCCTGTCCTGTGCCCCTTGCACAGAATGCATATCAAATACATGGATTACAGTGTTTAGCCAGAGATGCAGACAGAAACCCTGGAGAAGGATCACTGAAGATGGAATCTGGATGCCCATGCTCAGTGATAACCAGGGGTTATTTTGCCCAGAGGGTTTTTGTGTGTGCATCCCTGCAGCTCTGTGCCAACACCAGGAGCACTTCTGGGCACAGCTGGGTGTGCTGAGCTGTGACACTTCAGCTGGCAATAAATTGTTTAGAATATATATTTATATTGAAAGAAAGAGATGGGGGAGCCTGTAATGTGCAGAGAGCTCCCTGCATCTATTGGAACATCAGTGCCTTGTGAAGTGGGTTCTGAACTTCTCCTGGGTTTTCTAAAATTAGAGCATGATCATGTATTAGCTGGTTGTTGTGCTCTTGGGAATCATGGGGTTCTGGAAGACATCCCTCTGCTGTCTAAGAAATGAAGTCCTGTTCTGGGGAGTTCATCTGGAAAGAGCATTTTTTGGGGGGAGATGGGGACCATCTGTGGAATTCCAACTAGGTTGAAAACCTGGAGCAGAGGCGGGCAGAGAAATCCATCAGGAAGCAGGCGGCTCGGGAGAGGTCACTGCAGTCACCTTGTGCTGGGGAAAGGTCTCCATCTGGGCTGACCTTCTGGCCCCTCATCATTCCAGAGTCATGGTGGACACTGTTCATGCCTGTGCAGTATTCCTGAGCCTTCCAGTCACTGCCAGTCTTCAGTTTCCCAGTGCAGATGACACCCAGTACAGACACACACCAACCCAGTGACTTGTGCTGAGTGTGCAGCCCGTGGAAGAACACTCAGCTCCGGAGTAAACAACAAGAAAAGGAAACAGCTCTGAGATCCAGCTCACAAATCACTTTCTAATGCAGGGAATCAGTAACTTGCTTTGTGCTGTAGTGAGGTGCACTTTTTTCCCCATTGTAACCTTTTGGTTCACAAATGACTTTACTCCTGGGGTGGGATTTTACCCAACAAGAAAAACAAAAACCAAACTCACTCTAAACCTACCTGCCTCAAAGCAATGATGGTAGCTACTTTACAAAGGATAACTAGCTGACTCATAATGGCAACACACATGATTTTTGTAGTACCTTTTCTCCTCTACTTGGGAGCTAAAAGCAACACTAGAGTGGCTGAGGCATGACTTTCACAGCTGGCTAGACTACGGTGTGCTCATATTGACAACTCTGATTAGTCTGAATAGAGCAATGTGAACTTAAGGATATTTATACTGTCTCATGTTGTTTGTACATTGACTTTGTAGAAAATCTTTACAAGTTGACTTTGTTTTAAGCGATTACATTTGTTTATTTTCTTCATTTCTTTTCCATGAAGTAAGTGGGAACGAGTGCAACGTTCCTGCGTGTCTGCTGATAGAGAGGCATTCACAGCCTTTGAAGCCAAGTGGATTATTATGTATTGAAGCTGTTTATCAGACTTCTAAATATCAATCTTTTATGCATTTGAAAAATCTGGAATTTGTTTTAGAAGGAAAATAAAGCAAATAAAAAACCCAAACAGCAACCCTTCCCAAAACCTCACAAGCCCCCAAACCAGAATCAATTGCAGTGCCAAACAATGGCAGCCCTTGATTCTGGGTTGGGTATGATTGTGATGTGCCCTCAATCCTGGGATCAGTCTGACCTGGTCTCATCAATTCTGAATTAAACTTCATTCCATGAGCATCTGGCTGTAGTACTTCTGTGCTGGGGAACCAGGCGCAGCAAATACTGAAGCCAAATTCCACATGCTCCTTGTAACACTGGGGAGGTAACTGCTGGTTTTCTTTGCAGAGACTTTTCAGACTGGAAAAGTGGAATTTAGTCCCTTCATATGAAGGAAGTATTTGTATGAACTAGTCAGAAAGTCTGAAATGTTCCTTTTAATTTTTTTTTTTTTCCTTTTTCTTCTATTTTTTTCTTTTTTTTGTCTTTCCTGTTTATTTTTTTTCCTCTTTTTTCCTCTTCTTTTTCTCCTTTCCATTCAGTTTTTTTCCCTCACGGAAGCTGCTTCAAATGAAATCTCATATTCCTCATGCTGTAGCATTTTCCATAATCTCCCTTAGAAACTTTCTGATGGCATCTTCTAATTTTTTTTTTTCCCATAGGTTTTTAAATACTATTGATTCAGAGTAATTGGTTTAATTAGCCCCAAACTATCTGTGTAATTACTCCAATGTGTGTTTCCCCCTCAGTTTTTCCTGCCATGCTGACAAATGGCAGGAGGGGCCAAGGGCACCAGGGAGCCCCTGGCCTCAGCAGTTTGTCCGAGTGGGTGGACTCCTGAAAGAGCTGAGAGGGGTGAAAATGATATTTAGCTTTATTTAACAAGCCCAAGCAAATAGCAGTTTTGGCAAAAAGATCCCTCATCTTATGAAACAAGATGGTTTTGTGGTTACTTCAGTGTTTCCCAGCTTTTTATTGCCATGGTCTCTGCTTAGGTGTGAAATCCTGGGTTGCAGTTGAGTTCAGTTTCCAGAGGAGTGATGAATTGTCTCGGAATGAGGGGTGTTCTGTCTGCCATGCAGACAGTGCTGGCTGAATCATCTGCACTTTGGCATGGGCAGTGACCCCTTTGGCTCCTGTGCTGGTTAGGTACCAGTTCTGAGGTCAAACATGTGCATGTCCAATCAGACCTACATTGGTCTGCTATAGCACAGCATAAATCATACTGCTTAATTTTTCATCTGGTGTTTTCCTTACTCATTCCCTGCTTCTCTAGCTTTCTGTGAATCAAATGAATAAAAACTGTTGCATTTTAAGACATAGATACCATGGTCTCAGCCCAGTTGAAACATTATTTTGCTAGGCACCTCCTCTAGATCACAAATTAAAAAAGAAAATAAAATGAAGGAGAAGAGTGGAAAGCATTCTCAAATAAGGTGACTTCTTGTGTGCTGGGTCATGGCTAAAACAGAAAGAGACCTGCCTTGTCTGTAGTGAACTGTATCACTATTTGTTATTCAACAGCAGCTTAGCATTGGAAAATTCTTCTAGAATCCTTTAAAAATAAGATAGATATGTGAAGGCTGTCTGTGAAGCCAGTGATTTTTTTTGGCTTTAAATCTAAGTTGAGATGCATATTATGGATGCATGAGAGCTCCTAAGATCTCCATTACAGCTATTTTGGGGAAGGTGGTCTCACCATTACCAGCTGGTCTCTGTTAATTAGAAGCAAATTACTTCTAAGAGAATAACAATTCACTTCAGTATTTTGTTCTATATGTGAATATTCAAAGAACTAGTATGGACAAAATGCATGGAGATTTTAATTTGTCCCAGAAAAAAATGAATCTTTCATGTTCTCTGTGAATGAGCAATGTCATTCTAAAGTAGGTGAACATTTAAAACGTGTGCCATCTCATTAGTGGCACTAATTACCTAGATACTTTAATAACAAAAGACCTTAATTTTTCCTTTCAAACAACAGATTGTACCAAGTGTAGAATAACAAACCTGCTGTAGGAAGAAGGACAGCTCCTTGAATCAGACCTTTATCAGCAAGTCGGATATATTTATGCCCTTGTAAAATGTGTAGCTGTTGCAGTATTGTGAAGGAAATGATAAATATTTGGCCAGTGTTTGGGACAGGAATGAAACGGAGCCATTCTGCAACTCTTGAATTGGTGTTGATATGTGTAAAGCTCCTTCAGATAAGATAAGCACTGAAATGGTAAAGGTTTTGGGGAAGCTGTCTAAATGAATAATTTCTGCTTCACATTCTGGTGTGATAATGGAGTAGTTAATGAAAGAGGCAAGAAGTAAAAGCTCTGGTCCTCCTGTTTCTCCTGCCTCCCTGCTCCTGTGTCTTTTGTTCCACCCATGACATTGCTTTTCCTTATGACAAGCATGCCATGCTTCGTTCTCTAGCACTCTTAGCACCAACATCCCTCTGTAGCTGGTGCTGCAGCTTCTCTTGCTCTTTTGCCTCTCTCCTCTGATTCATTTCCCAGCCTTGTCTTTAGTCCTCTGCAGGGGACTGAAACTGCTTTGCTTTGAGGGCTTCAGTAAAGCTTTTATGGCTACACTGCAGAATAAATGCATCTTGGTGTCTCTGCTGCTGGTGAGACTCTTGATCTCACCCTGAGACTGTTCCATACACATTTCATCCTAGAAAGTGTTTGGTTTCACTTGTACATTACACCAGGGAGGAGTGATGATGACCCTTATTTTATAAGATATGTGAATTATTAGGGCATTCAGAATTTTTTTAGTAATGTGTATTGTATTATCTCCTTTTTGGTCACTATGAAGGTGTAAAGGAACCTGTGTGGTCAAGGATTAAACAATGGGTTCCAATATTACAATTTTATTTTGGAAACTGGCCTAATAAATTATTATTATGAAATAGTATTGTTGAATATTTCACTATCAATTGGCTACTGTTCATAGCAACATTTACCATGCTACTTGTTTAAATAATAAAGTAATTATATTACTAGCTGTATGCCATTTGTGGCTTTTTTCCAGACATAGTATTTTTACCTGAGTATCACACCAGATTTGGAAGGTCTGTGTTATTTTGTAATGATTCTTTCAGAATATCACTAATAATTTTTAAAATGTTCTTTGCCTACAGGGTGGAGTTCATTTCTTTTGTTCCTGAGAGCTGAATAGGAGAAAGGGACACCAGCTTTTCTTGATAAAGGTAAGACAGCATCTCTTGATAAAGATAAGACACTGTTCATTATTATGAGCTCATAGAAAGTTTGTCAATGGAGGGTTTGTTTATTTTGGTGGTGTGTTTGGCTTTTTTTCCCCACTTCTGTGGTTTGTAGTAAGTTCAATAATGATAACAGAACTTGCATTGGGAATGGAATGTGTAATTCTACCACAGGTATCAGTAAAGGCTCTGAAGATAAGCAGGTACCTGTAGATCAGCATGACAAAGTGGATAGCAATTTGTTCTCCTGCTGGAACTTGTGACACTTTCCATATGCCATTGGACTGGCCTGGCCAAGTTCACTCCATCATGTTTGCACACCCTTGTTGAGAGCTCTTGAAGCCAGCACTGTTGTGTCTGTGACATTTATCAGTGTATAGCCATGCCTGGTGCTGTCTCCACTGGCAGCACAGAAGTTGGATGGGAAGAGGGGTCTTGAGACCCACTTTAATTGACATACCCCTTCAGCACTGAGCAGCAAATGCCTGTGCTGCTTCTGCTTGTCAGGAGCAGGAGACACAGAAGGGAATGGAATTCTGTAAATCATCTGCTTTCCCCAGTGACTCTGGCTGCACCTCGTGCTACAAGGTCTGACCTAGAAATGATATGGAGTGTTAAATGGAAACCTGCAAGAAACATGTGAAGGCACACTGTGCAGCTTAGTGTTGAACCCTTAATTGCCATTTCTGCTGTAGAAATCAACCCAGCACTGTCTTATTTCCATCTGGCAAGAGTTTGGTGAGGCAGCTGCAGAGAAGGGGCTTGGCTGGGTTCAGCAGTTACTGTGTGCAGCAGGTGCCCCTCTGCCTGTCCCTGGGGCAGTGCTCCTTCAGAAGCCATTGCCCATCATTTCCAATATTTGCATTTTGGGACTTAAAAAAAATCATTAAATGACTTTGCTTGTAAAATCTCAGAAGTTAAATTGCTGTTGGGTGAAATCTCAGTCGTGAAAGGAGAAAGGAAGAGTCTGTTGGAGGGCTCATGGACTCCCAGTGAAGGAATGTGTTCCAGTGTGAGATTACTGAAGATGCAGGGGGAAAACTGCTATGCTAACATGCATGACAATGTATTAATAATAATTTACAGCTAAATTAATATACCCTGAGCTTAATCTCATTCTGGTAAAACCCATGTTGAAGGAAATGAGAATTTACTGGATTAGGATGTAATCAAGTCTGATTTATTTTTCTCTCTTTTTCTTTCTCTTTTTTTCTTTCTATTTCTCTCTGTCTTTTTCTTTCTCTCTCTCTTTCTGTCTGTCCATCTTCCCTTCCCTGGCAAACTTATTTAATGTAATAGCTTTAAATATTGAATAGTACTGTACCTGCTGTGTTAATTTGGTAGTTAGAGGCAAATCATTTTCTTTCTCTCTTTGCAAGACTCAGTAGCTGTACAGAGCCCAGTCTCTGAATCAGCATGCCCCTTCATTTTCTGAATGTTGAGCAGAAGTCATTCCTCCTCGAGATTGCTCACGCTTCTTGTGCACCCATTAAGCCTTGCTCAGTGTGATGTGTGTAATAGGCTAGTTCTGACTGCACTTCTCCCTCTACTTAGCAAAAATCAGAGCATCTGAAGTCTCTGGGGCATGTGGTTCTCCACGGGTGCACAGAGTGCAGCAGCACTTTGCCTGCTCCTCCTGACTTTGTGGAAGAGCTCGGAGTTCACACTCCAGTTTATCTGCAGGGTTTAAGAATTGCACCTAATGACAGAAACCCCCAAATGTAATCAGTGACAGATCTGGCTGTGTGGAATCAGAGCTTGTCTGTAGCTGTGGGATGAACTTGAACTACACAGGCAGCATCAGTTAACAGTCTCACTGAAGGAAATCTAGTTTGTCAGCTTTGCTGCTTCCCTGTATCATAGCTACTTGTTCAGCTTAAATACCCCTGCAATGGCTGCAACCTTCATGAGGAAAAAAGTGAACTGTTCCCTGCTTCTCCCTGCAGTCTGCTCTGAAAAGACTGCCCTGAAGTGTTAATTCAGCCTTGTTTTCAACATGATGTGCTTCTGTGTTATCCACAGGTTCAACTGCATTCAATACAGTGAAGTCTGTAAATTGTGTGTGAGCGCAGGATGAAAGGTTTGAAAACTAGGGGTGCTGGAGGGCAGCAGGTTCAGCTCTGTCATGGGCTGGGAAAACTCAAGTCCTTGGGAGGGGAAGGCCAGAAGTTTCCTTCAGCTTTCCTACGTCTTCCCTCCCACTTACGAACAGTGTCCATTTTTTTTCATCTCAACACAGTTCAGATCCAAACCCAACAGTCCTCCCCGTGTGTGTCTTAATTCTTTTTTCCTTCACCCTTTTTCACTATCAAGACCCCCTTGGGGCAGCAGCACATTTCATACTCGTCTGGTTTACAACAGAGCATATGTTCTGCTCAGTCTCCTCCCTGAACAGAGAGCTGTGTCAGAAAGCAAATGCTGTCCTCAGTAATAATATTGATCTCAAAGGAGCTTGACCTGCTTCGTGATGATTTTGGAAGCAACAGGCAGGAATAAGCATCATGTGACAAATGAAGCAAGGAAAATAGGGTTGTAGTTTTCCTTGAACACGAGCAGAGTTTTATTGCTGCTGAATTGTTGGTTTACTGCAGGTAGTTAACTTCCCAGAAGGTTGGACAGTGTCTTGTCTGGTTTATTTTGGGTATTTCCACTAATTGATTGTAATCTCATTATCAACATATAAAGCCAGGCTTCTGCAGCTGCAGTTACTGTCTGTTTCAAAGATTTACTGCCATCCTTCCATCGAAGGAGGCAAACTGAGTGGCATTTATGTTCCTAGTGCTGTGTGGAGCTGGCAGTGGAGTCACTGAGCTGAAGCAGATGCTGTTCTGTGACAGGACACGGTGCTTCAGTCACCATTCTCCTGACCTCCAGGTTAAAATACACCCCTTTCTCATATTGTGGCTGATTTCCCTTTGCATCTGAAAGGTGATTAGCACGGGAGAGGGAGGCTGGGGGAGGAATGGATGCTGTTGAATGGAGTGGAACAGGTTACTTATTCTTTAGAACAGCCAGAAGGTAAACTCAAGTGCACTTGAAAAACCACGCTGGTAAAATACCCCATGTGTAGTTCAGGATTTTAAATACAATGTTTACTATTGACTTTTATATTGGGCTAGAGCATGAATCAGCTCCTGAGAATGCACTGGAAAAATACACCCTGCAGTATGTCAGAGAGTGGCAGCGTGGGCTGGGGTACCTTGCACCCTGCACTGCCACTTCAATGCCTGTGTTGTGTGGTGCACACACATGTACACACACATGAATTGTCTATAGAATATGCATCCACGTATCTATACACACGTGCACACATATGCACACGTGTATCATATATATGTATGTGTAACAAGGACAGGATTCCCAGACTGGGATGCAGGAGGTATCCTGGAAGGCAGGCAGTGACCCGGGGAGGTTGAATGCAGGGAATCTTTCTCCAGAGTAGTGTTCAATTTGATCTGGTGAGGAGGAGGTGGCAGGAGTCAGTGGGGGAGTACCAGAAGGGTGTAGGCAGTTAGGTGATGTATCCCCCTGCTGACAGATCTGCTGCAGGATTTAGCAAGTCAGGCTGGAATGGGCTAACGTGACTCTGAAGAATTTGCTACTTAAGTTCTTTTTATCCTTATTTTTAAGTATTTAAGGAAAAGAGAGCAAAGAGTTATGTTTTGATTTATTACTAGACCTGCCAGGACTGAAGTTTGGGGCAGGTTGGGAATGAGATTCTGTTGAGAGAGATATTTATATTGCGGGGGGAGAAGCAAGGAAAGTGGTATCAAAAAAATATTAAAAATAATTAAGTTAATGGAAGGAGAAATTACAGTGCTTGAGAAATCTGAAAGGAGACAGAGACCTCAGAGTGTGCATGAAGAAGTTGCTGTCTAAAATATCAGCACTGATGTGATTAAAAGAAAAAAACCTAACTTGTTTATTTATAAAAAGATGAAAATAATGTAAACCAAATGGTGGTGGCAAGGGCAGGGTGATGTAACCTTTGCAGCCTTGAGGAATCAAAAGCAGGATGTAAACAGAGAAACTAAACCCACCTTATCTTGGAACAGAAAGTACAATTTGCACCTCCCCTGGCCTTGGATGGAAAGACAAGCTGTAGGATGCCTCACACAAGTTGCTCTCGCCACGGGGGGTGGAAACAAACCCTTGTCATCATTTGAAATCAATGATGTATGTTCCAAACGCACATCCTGTGGCTCTGTGGAGTTGCAAGACACTGGCAGCAAGGTGCTGGACTGACTGCTGTAGAGATCAGGCTGCTGCTCTGGGAAAATCCAAGTCCACGTGCGTGATTTAAACTGTGTTTGACACGCCAGGCTCTGGTTTCACCAGGAGACTTGCTACGCTTGGGGTGTGTTTTCAGAACCTGCAAGTGTAAATTAGAATGAGCTAATTTTATAATTATTCCCAACAGGCACGCAAGTAATATACCCTCAAACATGTTTATTTTATAGAGGCACATCACTCAAAAAAGAAGGGCTGAGAATCCACAAGTGGTTTGAGCAGCAGAGGCTTCAAGCTCTCGCAGATGTGCACGTGTTTAAAATGTGGTGGTGTGGGGTGAAAGCCAGGGAGGGTCCTGCCTCTTTTCTGCTGCTCCTGACTGTCCTTAACACTAGAACAGGGAACTGCAGGGTGGGAGGGTTGTTTTTTTAATGGTGGTGTTAGTCNGAGCTTGACCTGCTTCGTGATGATTTTGGAAGCAACAGGCAGGAATAAGCATCATGTGACAAATGAAGCAAGGAAAATAGGGTTGTAGTTTTCCTTGAACACGAGCAGAGTTTTATTGCTGCTGAATTGTTGGTTTACTGCAGGTAGTTAACTTCCCAGAAGGTTGGACAGTGTCTTGTCTGGTTTATTTTGGGTATTTCCACTAATTGATTGTAATCTCATTATCAACATATAAAGCCAGGCTTCTGCAGCTGCAGTTACTGTCTGTTTCAAAGATTTACTGCCATCCTTCCATCGAAGGAGGCAAACTGAGTGGCATTTATGTTCCTAGTGCTGTGTGGAGCTGGCAGTGGAGTCACTGAGCTGAAGCAGATGCTGTTCTGTGACAGGACACGGTGCTTCAGTCACCATTCTCCTGACCTCCAGGTTAAAATACACCCCTTTCTCATATTGTGGCTGATTTCCCTTTGCATCTGAAAGGTGATTAGCACGGGAGAGGGAGGCTGGGGGAGGAATGGATGCTGTTGAATGGAGTGGAACAGGTTACTTATTCTTTAGAACAGCCAGAAGGTAAACTCAAGTGCACTTGAAAAACCACGCTGGTAAAATACCCCATGTGTAGTTCAGGATTTTAAATACAATGTTTACTATTGACTTTTATATTGGGCTAGAGCATGAATCAGCTCCTGAGAATGCACTGGAAAAATACACCCTGCAGTATGTCAGAGAGTGGCAGCGTGGGCTGGGGTACCTTGCACCCTGCACTGCCACTTCAATGCCTGTGTTGTGTGGTGCACACACATGTACACACACATGAATTGTCTATAGAATATGCATCCACGTATCTATACACACGTGCACACATATGCACACGTGTATCATATATATGTATGTGTAACAAGGACAGGATTCCCAGACTGGGATGCAGGAGGTATCCTGGAAGGCAGGCAGTGACCCGGGGAGGTTGAATGCAGGGAATCTTTCTCCAGAGTAGTGTTCAATTTGATCTGGTGAGGAGGAGGTGGCAGGAGTCAGTGGGGGAGTACCAGAAGGGTGTAGGCAGTTAGGTGATGTATCCCCCTGCTGACAGATCTGCTGCAGGATTTAGCAAGTCAGGCTGGAATGGGCTAACGTGACTCTGAAGAATTTGCTACTTAAGTTCTTTTTATCCTTATTTTTAAGTATTTAAGGAAAAGAGAGCAAAGAGTTATGTTTTGATTTATTACTAGACCTGCCAGGACTGAAGTTTGGGGCAGGTTGGGAATGAGATTCTGTTGAGAGAGATATTTATATTGCGGGGGGAGAAGCAAGGAAAGTGGTATCAAAAAAATATTAAAAATAATTAAGTTAATGGAAGGAGAAATTACAGTGCTTGAGAAATCTGAAAGGAGACAGAGACCTCAGAGTGTGCATGAAGAAGTTGCTGTCTAAAATATCAGCACTGATGTGATTAAAAGAAAAAAACCTAACTTGTTTATTTATAAAAAGATGAAAATAATGTAAACCAAATGGTGGTGGCAAGGGCAGGGTGATGTAACCTTTGCAGCCTTGAGGAATCAAAAGCAGGATGTAAACAGAGAAACTAAACCCACCTTATCTTGGAACAGAAAGTACAATTTGCACCTCCCCTGGCCTTGGATGGAAAGACAAGCTGTAGGATGCCTCACACAAGTTGCTCTCGCCACGGGGGGTGGAAACAAACCCTTGTCATCATTTGAAATCAATGATGTATGTTCCAAACGCACATCCTGTGGCTCTGTGGAGTTGCAAGACACTGGCAGCAAGGTGCTGGACTGACTGCTGTAGAGATCAGGCTGCTGCTCTGGGAAAATCCAAGTCCACGTGCGTGATTTAAACTGTGTTTGACACGCCAGGCTCTGGTTTCACCAGGAGACTTGCTACGCTTGGGGTGTGTTTTCAGAACCTGCAAGTGTAAATTAGAATGAGCTAATTTTATAATTATTCCCAACAGGCACGCAAGTAATATACCCTCAAACATGTTTATTTTATAGAGGCACATCACTCAAAAAAGAAGGGCTGAGAATCCACAAGTGGTTTGAGCAGCAGAGGCTTCAAGCTCTCGCAGATGTGCACGTGTTTAAAATGTGGTGGTGTGGGGTGAAAGCCAGGGAGGGTCCTGCCTCTTTTCTGCTGCTCCTGACTGTCCTTAACACTAGAACAGGGAACTGCAGGGTGGGAGGGTTGTTTTTTTAATGGTGGTGTTAGTCATTAATTTAGGTTAAATTCCAGGAAGAAACTCAGTCGTTCAGACTGGAGGAATGAAGAAGAAAAATGATTCTTGTTTAAGATGCTGCTGGAGGAGAGACTGATCTTGGGACTGAATACAGAGATTTTTTCTTGTTTTTCTTTTCTGAAACCTGATGGATTGCTCAGTCTGAAGAGATAGAATTACCCTTTTAATGTTTTTTTGTGTGTGTGTCTCAATAGCTTGAGGAAACAACTGCTCACAGGTTATAAATGGGACATGTGGAAAGGGCACCACACACATTCATGTTAAAATCAGGACTGTAAGAGTAGCTCCTATGTTAGTCCATAAAGAGATGGTTAGAAATGGTGAGGACCTTAGCACTTAATGAGCAAGTTCATCTATGCCATGAGTCACCAGGGGGAAATAAATAATTTACAGTGCAGTTTCGTGCCCCACAGCTTTTGGGTCTTACACAGCCACACTATCATGTGTATTTTTGAGAGTGCAGTGAGTAATAACAATGCAGTTTACAGGTGGCAAACAGCCCTCAGAAACCTTATTTTTTCTGAGAGCAGCAGGCTTTATTGGCTCTTAGTCTGTGCTGCTTTAGCTAGGAGAGATTAAACAAACAGCTGTAACAGGGCAGTAATGTGCTGTCAAAGGTGAGTTGTAGCCTACTTCACTTCTTCGGGGTGTTGGTTAAATAAATCTGTTGCCTTTTTGTTAGCACTACTTAGTTTTCTGGTTTTGAGACAAGTATCAGCTCTGGGGCAGGGGGGAGACTGTTTTTTTGTGTGGCTGTATATACAAGTTGTTCTATTTATAATGTCTGTATTTACGTTTATATAGTGCAGATATAAAGCTTTTTTGTAAACTTTTTATGACGTATTTAGCTACAGCTGGGTAGCAACCAGACTTTCTGCATTTCCATGACAGTTTTTAGGATCAAGTAACTAATCCTTCATCAGTCAATGTATCATATTTGTTTCTGGAGTAAGTTTTAGCTGCATCTGAAACCTAATGCTGCTGGACTTAATAGAGAAATCTCTATTTCTGGATTTTCAAAAGGTCTGCAAAATTCAAGCACCAGTTTTTTCCATGAAGGTAAGAGGATAGAGAACTATCACTTCATAAAAGCTTTAAAAATTTCAAGCCCTGCTTTGAGTAGGACAGTATGGTTGGGGAGTCAAGATGATGTGAATTACAGAAAATCAGAGTAAATGGTTCTTTTAGATGCTGGACATCTCTGGCAACTTCCATAACACTTCTAGTATGAAGTAGACACAAGTATTTAGTGAATCAATTGCTTTCTCAACTACAACATGTGTTTTAGTCTCTCAGTCTGGAGAGCTCACACTGATTTAGGGAGTTTTTAGGCTTTACAGAGTATCTTTAAATATATTTAGGACTTTCCACTGAATTCTAGGTAACCCTTTTAACACCAATTGGTTTTGTAAAATAGAACACATTCACTGGGTTTTTACCTTGAGTGAAGAACCATAGCCCTGGGAAGCTGTTTCTATACCACAAATTATGACATTACATTTGGATTTAAATGCTTATGCACGGCAAATAAAGTGTGTAAATAAATAAATGTCTCAGTAAAGTCTCCCCATCTGAAAGCTCAAAGGACTTTGTACTTGGTTTTCTTCCTTTAGCCTGTGTGTCATTACAAGCTGCAATTAACATGTCATCTGAGAGAGCATTGAATTTGTTTGAGACTTTCAGATCTGAGTCCAAAAGATTTAAAAAAAATAAAATAATAAAAAAAGAAAGCTCCTACAGTACTTCAAACACGATGTGTGCTCCTGTTTGGCTGCCAAAACGACTCCTGAAGACCTCATTTGAAATGATAGAGATTTACTGCACTTGTGTGCATAATTGATGAAGGGAAATGAAAATGTAATTGCAGGCACTCATCAAAAGCTCCAGCTTTCAGTTAGCTTCAGTCAGAAAAGCAAGTTGGTTATGAAGTGACATGGCAAAGCTGGCAGGATCTTGTTGAGTCGAAGCTGGAGCTGAAGCAGCCACAGGTAGGAGATGAAAAGCCTGATCCATACCCCACTGAAGTAAATGGGAAGTTTCCCATCAGCTCAAAGACTTTAGAATTGGCCAAGAGGTTTTGATAGCGTGTGATAAGACTTTTTTAACGTTCAGGAATGATTAGAAAGATGACTTTATTCATTTACATATATTTAAATGAGAATAAATTAATATTGCAGCTGAAGATCTCATTGTGCTGTATTGTGGCAGTGTCTGGAGCCCAGATGCCAGTGGCTGAGTTGACGGGGGTTGGAAGAGGGCAGCAGTGCCCCTTGCCCCCTGAGCTCTGCCCTCCACATCTGTGCCCTGCAGCAGGGCCAAGCCTGGGGGGTTTGGCCCAGGGCAGATGGCAGAACGTGCTCTTGTTTCTGTCAGCCTGGCAGGGGCACACAATGAGGTATTTATAGCTGCCTCCTGCCAGCTGCAGGAAGAAGGATGATACCTGATCTGGCATAAAATCTACCAAGATAAAATTACTATAAAAAAAAAATAATTGGAAAATGAATTTGTATCAGCAGAATGGCTTGGTACCGGTTCAGATTTATTTTCTCATGAGCTTTTGCTGCCTTTTTAGGGCTTGAGCACCTGGGAAAGGCAGTTCCCATCTCAGTGAACCACAGTTTACAAATATTATTAACTATTTGAGCTGTATTGAAGTACATTGGGTTGTTACCTGAAAACCTGTAGTTGTCAGGGTATTACTTGAGTAGATTATTTTTTCCTTCTTGCTGCAAAGAGGATTTTTCATGGCAGGCTGCTTGCTCCTCTCCCTCCCTCCAGCCTCTCCTCCCACACAAAACCTGTGCTCTTCCTTGCTGTGATGTAACCAATTTTCATAAACAGGAGTTGTGCTGTAAGACAGAAGGAAATGGCTTTTCTAACAGGAATTTACCAGGCATGATCCTGCTCTGTTTTATCAGCATAACTAGTGCCATGGTGAAACTGCTTCAGGAACATGAAGCTGAGCAGGGTGAATTCCAGATTTGTCATAAAATTAATTGCTAGACAGGGAGCACTGGCTTCATGGAGTGTCTGTGGAATCACCCTCAGAGCAGACAACGCTGCAGGAATATTTTGCATGAGGAAATCTTACCTGCAAAGGGTTAAAAGTTGTGTCCTTTGTTTAATTTCATTTTAGGTATTGGTTAATATTTTCAAAGTTGGGTCAACTTGTGGGCTTTTGGTAGACAAAGAAGTTTCTTGAAGAAGAATGCAGGGTAATGAAACAGTTTGAGAGGTGATCTCCTGGGAAATGTGTTGGGAAAGGTATTTTAGGGAGGATAAAAAAAGGGAAATGTGGGAGAAGAAAATAGTTGTCGTGTTTGAATCCCAAGTGCATATGCAGCCATGCTGTTCATCCATGTATAATCACATTACAGCCCAGGACACAGCGAGGAGAAAAGCCCATGCAGATCTCAGTAAGTGATCCCTGCAACATGAGATGTGGGAGGTGAAAAGCTCTGGTGGATGCCAGTGGGTTTCATCCGGGTGAGACAAGAAAAGTCACTTTCACCTCTCAGTTTTGTTACACATATAAACTGTGTTTGCCTCAACAAATACCCTGAAAATAAACTCTCCAGCTGACATTCACATGCAGCAGCAGTGTGAAGGGTTTTCCAGCATTGTCTTGTTTCACCTCTGGACCTGCAGCTCTGGCTCAGGTAGCAGCCATCATTTTTATGTACTAATTTGGCAGCACCAAATAATCACCAGTGATTATTTTCATCAAAGGAAAGAAATTCAGGACAAGCTGGTGGATATATTAGAATTTATAGAGCATATTGGCCTGGGCTGGGCCATTTCACTCACACAGTAACTGCCCGTGAAGGGTTTTTGCACAACTGCTTTTTCCTGTTGTCCATGACCAGGACTCAGTTTGCTGCAGAGGCTTCTGCAGGCTCTGTTGGCAGCACGAGTAGGCAGGAGAAGTGGATGGAGAAGATAAACCCTGTATAAACTAACGAGCACACCCCTTGGCTGTGTGAAAGATGATGATGGCTGTAAGGTCACATTAAAGTCCTGAATTGTTTAGGAAAGCTTATGTCTTCCAGCTGGGAAACATCATCCAGAACCAGGGGAAGTCAGCAGAGGTAATTTTATCTGCCCTGCTCCCTTGGGCCCGTGCGGTGGGAAGGAGAGGACGGGCTGTCGTTAGTCATTGCTGCCTCTTGGGAGCTATTAATTTATTATGCTCTTTTATCTCTGTGTGGATTGCTGTAAATAGTGCTTAGGTTAGAGTTAAGTGTAGGTATTTGTAAAAACAGATGGATTGGACTTTCAGGCAAAGTCAAACTTTCTGCCTCCGAGTAAGGCTGGTACCGTTCATGCTTGTGGGCAGCTTCTCCCCTGCTGAAAGCTTTGGTTTAGAAGCAGGACTAATGGTGGGTGATAAGAGCAAGTTGCAGAAACTCTGATTCCAGTTTTTCTCCCTTTTATTAACAGAGGAGCAGCCCCAGGGTGCTGGGTATCTTTAACTTTGTAGAGCTTCACATACCCACCTTTGTACTGCAGAGGGCTTTTGGGTATGGTCAAGTGTGTTCTTCTCCCAGAGCCGTGTGGACACAGGCACAGAGTGGTCAGGGTAGAGCTGTGTAAGAACTCCTGAAGGATCTTTCAAGATACCATGTGAATTTACCATTGTTTTAGTAAATAATCCACCAGCTTTTCCAGCTTTTGATCCCGTTGCAGCAGTGTTTTTTGTTGAGGTAAACAGGAGCCGTGGAAACACAACGTGGTGCTGTGTAGTGGAGCTCTCCAAAAGTGGTGAATGAATCTGTCCCTGGCTGCCACAGCCTGAGGAGGAGAATGGTCTGACTTCACTGTCCCAGAGGCAGTTCTGCTACTTTTAAAGGCTTAAAAATGGAGTAAGAAATGGTTTAATAATAAAATAACGAGGAAATCTCAGTGTGGACTCTGGCTCCGAGCGAGTGAGGTGATGCATGAAATGAGGATGCACATTCAGGTTAGTGTTTTGGTGAGGGAAAGGCTAGGTTAACAAGGCAAAGATAGTCATTAGATAAACTGCAAGTTTAATTTCTCTTTTAGTTTCTCATTAGCTTTTTGCCTTTGGGTCTAGTCAGCTGCAGCATGATTTTATGCTTCCTCGTGTTGAAAGGGGGTGTTGTAACTTGGATGCAGGCTTTGGCATGACCCGCCTTCTGGCAGAGGGAATGTTCTCTGCTAAGGATGGATCCTGAAAGGAGGGACTGAAAACCTGGGCTGTTAATACAGTGTGACCTTCTGCATGCTGGCTTTGATTCTTGACTGTCCCCTTGGGCTACAGCTTCTTCTTAGAGCTCAGCTTAGTGCCTATATAGTTTATTTTCCCCATCTTTCTCCTGACAAGGAGGTGCTGTAGCTTAGCAGTGCCCCAGTTAATTCTGTGGTGGTTCCTAAGTGGAAGGGCAGAAGTTGCTGAGAAAGAAGCAGCTTTGGGAACATGTTCCTGGAGCTGAAAGGAGATTGAGGTGCCTGCAAAGGTGCATTGGTGCTGCTGGAGGGTGTCACATGAGTCAAACTCTATCCCAGTGTAACATTTGAGGTTCCTTCCATGAAAGATAATACTGAATTACTGGAGGCTTTTCACCCTTTCTTAGAGAAAAGCTAATTTGAGGCTCAGCTGCCACACTGTTAGTAAGTGTGATAAAGCATTTTTACCTGGGGCTCTGCTCTCTTCTGAGTGGGTTTTTGGATGCCAGAGATGGATTAGCTCAGCATTGCCAGTGTGTGACCCACAGCAGAGCATAAAGAGAAATCCAGTGTACTGTGGAGAACTCTTTTCCCACTCATACTCTCTGTGGCTTGTGTGCTTGCACGCTGCCTCTCCTGCCTCCCTCTTTGTTGTCCCTTTTAGCTGTCTGAACGCTGGGAATGTGCAAGGGGTGGTTTTGCAGTTTGCATTGTCCATGGCCTGCTTGCTCCTGCTGCTCTTGGTCTGCTGGTCTGCTCAGGTGGCTCTGAGAGCTTTCCCAGCCTGTGAGGGTAGTGCTCCAAGCTGAAGAAACCCGAGAAGGAGAGGCAGCTTTCCTGCAAGTAACAGATGGTTACTGTTGGAAATACAGGCAAAAAAAAAGAATTATGGATTCCTACCTGGCCTGCAGTGCTTGGAGAGAAGGGAGGGTTTTCTTATGGGGGCGTGTGGGTCTAATGGGAACAGAGTTGGAAAGGGGGAGGTGAGGGCTGAAAAAGGGGAAAATTGATTGGAGCTTTTTCCTATCGTCCTTAATCAGAGTCATCTGTCAGGCTGCTGAGAGGAGGGAGGGGATGGCCTGTTGAAATGCTAGCGTGCTGGAATCCTGGGAGCCAGCCGCGCTGAGTCCCGGGGCTCGCTGCTGCCCCATCAATGGAGCCTTTCCAGAGCTGCCAAGCCCCAGGCTAATGTGGTCAGGGATTTATTACAGAACGGCCCGAGCCTTGGCACGGGGCTGACTGTGGATAACAAGGAGCGTGCTGGAAACTCCGACGTGCAAGGTGACAAATGGAGAAAGTGTTCTGTATCTGCTGCTGGTGAAAGAGGTTTTGTGCAAGGGAATGTCTGTGTGGCTGTGCTTTGTGCTAACGAGCTCCCAGGCATGGCTGCGTGCTTGCTTGCTGTTAGCTTGGTGAAGATGGATGGAGATTTCTTGTTTTGGTTTGTTTATTTCGCAGCCAGCAAAGGATGAGTAATTGCTCTGTGGCTGCAGTAGCTGGAGTTCTCGGGGCAAGCGTGTGGGTGCTGTCTGGTACCTGATAAAAAGCAATATATGCAAACCTGACAAAGTTCCTCCCCAGAACAGTTCTTGCTGCCCTTAGCAGCATCAGAGATCCCGTTTTTCACCGAGAAGTTGTTGAACTATTTCCTAAAACTATGAAGCTCAAGTAAGACTTGTTTTCTTTAGCATAGAACACACACGTGCTCTGTTTTACCCTCATTTTCCATAAAGATGCAAGATTTTTCTGGAAAGCTAGAAAGAGACCATTTTTCTATCAGAATGGCAATGTGCATGTCATAGAAATGTTTTCAGTTAGGTTGGAACACACAGGGAACAGTTTGTGAAAGACATTGATTGAGTAAAAGGAAAGGAAGGACCACAGAATCAGAGGGAATGCCTTGATTCCTAGAGAGCTCCATCCTCCAGGGTAGAAATAGTGGCTGCTGGCTATCACAGTTCCATCTCTGCAGCTACAGTAGGTTTTGTGCCCGTTGCAACCTCTGTGCAGACTATTGATTGGATGGTCCTTGTGTTGAAGGGAATCTGTGTTTGATTCCAGCAGAGCTGAAATCTCCTGCTGGGTGAGTGGTGGTGCTGAAGGAGGGAAAACAAAGGTTTCCATAAATCACCTTCATAAGTTTTTCTGATCTCTGAAGTGTCATCTTGCCTTTGTGGAAGTTGTTCAGAGTAGATGTGAGGAGATGCTAAATCTTGCAGTCGTTCACCTAGAGGAGCGGATGAAATGGGGTATCTGGTGGGAGATGAACTGACGTCTTTGATCTCATTTGGGAACTAAGTTGCAGCCAAGTTTGTCCCTCTGTTTCCCTTTCCCCAGCATAAGACTTAAATTTAAGAAGGATTCATAAAAGCTGGAAATTTTCACTCTGAGGACCTTCTCCAATCTTGGAGGCTTCCGCTGAGAAAATGATTTCCCTCCTCAGTTTATGATCTTAATAAGTGTGTTATATATTAAAAAAAAAAAAAAGCAAAAAGCAGCACACAAGTAATGCTGTGACCCAAGCCAAAAATAACACGGAGCAAGAGTGTTGTCATGGACTAACTCTATCAGAAGAGCAGTAACAAGTTTATTACTTACAGACAGCACAAAATTGGAGGAATTCTCTTCACAGTTCATCCAGCAGCCTTCCAACAATATCCTGTGATAAATTAATGTGTGTCTGGAACATATAAAGGTGCAAACGAAGAGTGCACGAAGAGTGGAATAGGTGTGTGAAGTAGCTGGCTTTGGGTTTGGGCAGGAGGAGAGACTAGGGGATGTTTTCTGTCCTAGTTATGCTCCCTTCTTAAGGAGCTGTGAAAGTTGAATCCTTTACATCCCTTTCTGGGATGTTACTCTTGCTGCAAGTTCACAGATAGCACCAAGTTCACACCAAATCCAGATGTGCTGCCTCTGGCCTTTTTACACAGGGTGTGTTAGGAAAGAAGTGTAGGCGGCATGGGGCAGTTTTGTCTGCAAGATTTCTGGGTTTTTGCAAAAATGCCTATTACTGCTTCATAGCTTAAGAATCTTAAACATGAATTTCAGAGGAAAAGTTAACAGCTTTTAATATAAGCAACACAAGATGGTTCCTTGGCACTGTGTTAGTGGACTGGAAGCATAAAAATAAACATCTTGTGAAGTTAAAAGCCCTGGAAAGGTGATTTCTGTAACAAACAGCCCCTAAGAAAAACGTGTTTAAATGTAAGATCAAATCACCAATGTCACGTGTGTGATTATTTAGTATATTGAAGAAGAGATGCGTGTGGGACCATGGTTGGAGTGGGTGCATTGGCTGGGCTTACATCATGGTGAGGAATGGTGCATTAAACAGACAAATCCAAGCTACAGAAGTCAAGGCACGTGGGATGTGCTGGTTGCCTCAGATGAGGAGGTGCTGGACAGTTGTCACCCGAGGGGACAAGGGCCAGATGCAGTGTCCTTAAGGCACGTGGTGATGTTCCCCTGGGCTTCAGTCCTTGAAGGATCAGATGTAGGTTATTTAGTGTGCTGTCAGGCTGGCTCACAAGGTTAGATTACATCTGTGTTATTTGGAAATGCTTCCTTGCCCCGTGCCACGTGTGCCAGGAGCTGAGCAGCAGCCAGAGCAGACCTCAGCAGCTGGCAGAGTCTTGTTCTGCTGATCAGGTCTCCACAACCAGCTATCCTGACTGAGCAAGCAGGACTGGGGCACAGCATGTGAAAACAGGAATTGATTTACTTTTTCTTCTTTATCATTAGTGCTGATGCACTGCCTGGACCTGCTGCCCACCCACCTCTGCCCTGTTTGGTGTGCTCTGGTTGCAGAGGGTGAAATCGTGGTCCCTGCCCCAAAGACCTCGCAGGGAATCTGTCTTCACTGAGTGCAGGGCTGGGAGGGATGTGCAGGTGTACAGGTACCTGCATACAGCCAGCTCCTGCTTCCCTCTGCTTGGGGAGGAGCAGCTGGGTCAAGTTCAAGACCCCACATTAGTGTCAGTCAGGTTAATATTGATTATTTCCCTACAGACGTTGCTTTGGTTGGTCAGTTTAGCCTGTGATGCTGTAACAAAAACTGCCATGCCAGTGGAGATGGGTTTAGATGGAGTTAACCATTTCTGCCTGTCTTCTCCAGCCAGGGAGAACAGTACCTACTACACAGCAGGGGCAACGATGCCAGATGGTTAACCCTTGCTGCTCCAGAGGCTGGCAGGTTCTTACCAGGAGGGCTGGCTGGAGAGGAGCATGGGGGGTGAGAAGGAGGCCGGGGGTTAGAAATAACCTGCTGCTGGGGATCTTTAGGGCCTTTATGTCAACACGGCTGGAATGAAAACAAGCTAGTTCTTTTTCTTTTCTTTTTTTCCCCCCCTTTTTTCCTTTGGAGCCCTGTATGGCATCCAAGCACAACATCACAGGCTGAGCTGCACGCTGCCTCTCAGAAAGGCAGCCCAGTGCAGGGGATCAGGTCTGGAGTTTGCTTCAGTGGTGGCTTTGTGCACACTGCAGACCTCTGACAGCTGGATTTTTGCACTGCAGACATAGAGAGTAGGGGGGGAAAAAAAAGGGAAAGAAAAAAAGCTAGTGATCATAGAGGGGGAAATAGCAGTGAACTGGAACGACAATATTTAATTGGAATGATAGGGATTTGGGTGTAATAGAAAGTAATAATGGAAAAAAATACACTTGAGATCTTCCATGCTTAGCCTGAAAAGCAGTTTGATATTAATCTGTGCCTTTGTTTTATTAAGACTTGTAATTTACTCATCTCCAACTTGATGGACTGTATACATTGGTGTCTGGCTAGAGAACTACATAGTGGCACCTCATTTGACAGATTTAAAGTCTTTAATTTATACAGTCCTTAGATTTAGTATAAATGTGGGCTAGTGGTGAAAAGCAAAGCCCCATTTTCTGTTCTAAGCAGCTACTAATGTCTTGTTTTCCCTCCTGATTGAGGAAAGCAAAATCTCTGCAGCCACAGCACATGGAGTTAGTAGCTAGTAGCACAGGACTGCTGCTGTTGGCATGTGCTCCTGAAAGCCTGTGAAGGGGGAAGAGGGTTTGCTCCAATTATCAGAGTGAAGGAATAGAATCTTCCTGGGATTTTCTGCAAATGGCAGATCCTGAGGAGCCGTAGGAAATCTGTGAGAAATGTGAGAAATGGGTTGTATGGCCTAAAATCAGAGCCACTCTTCCAGAATTAGTTTGCTTTTCCTCCAGAGATTAACACTTGGCAATTCTGGGCTAAATTTCAAGCAGAGCAAACTTTAACCTGTGTATTTTCCCTTCACTTGTTTTTCTTAACCTGAAAAAGGTCTTAAGAGTGCTTGCAATAAAATGCCAGGAAAAATAAAATAAAATTAAATAATCCATTTTCAAGTGTTGGGAACTGCTCTGAATCCCAGAACTGCCAAAGCTGCTCCTCTGCTTCAGCAGGGCTATGGGTACACGAGTACCAACTCACATTAAATAGCAGCACAGTAATTAAAGCCAGCTATGATCTTTTACTGCTGATTTAGATGTTGCATTTGAAAGATTATAAATTGGGGAAGAAATTTGCATTTGAAAAAAAAAAAAAGCCATTTCCCCTGAGGCAGTAGCTGTTGAAATAGATGAATGTACAGACATTCATCATGTAGTTGGAGGTTCTTAAACAGCAGAATCAAACGATCCTATTCTCAAGCTTTCAGAGGGCTGTGGAATGAAATTCAAATTTACAAAGCTTTCATCTTGAACTGATTTACTTAGATACCCAGTTAACTCAGTGACATGTTAGCTGGACTCAGAATGTTAGGAGGCTTTTTCTCAGGGATTATTTCACTGGGAAGGGTAGGAGAGCTTCGTGTGAGGTGGCAGATGTGAACTGTAGAGGTTCTGAGAGTCTTCTGTTCCAAAGAGGGGTTTTTATCTGCAAGGAGGGCCAGGATTGAACAGCTGTTGTACCAGGAGCAAGGCTTCTTCCAGGGTTCCAATCCCATGGCTGTCTTGTCCAAGGAGGGTACTCATTTAATGAAGGAATAATTTCATGGCCAACTGCATCAATGGGCAGATGTTATACAATTCAAAAGGATCATCTGTTCCAATAAAGAAAATTAATGTTGCAGGACTTGTGAGCATGATTGTCTCCCTGGAGGTAGTATTAATTAAGAGGCTAAACCCAAGAACAAGGTCAGATGGTTTTTCCACTTGGAGAGCTCATTGGAATAAATTGCTTTCTGTTTGAATCTGTCTTTTACTCATGTATCTTGTTAAGTGTGTTAAGTTGGAAGTGACCTGTGAACAGCTAAGCATCTAATTCCCTTTTCCTACGTTTTTGTGAGCAGTGGTTGTCTTTGGAGGGTGTACTGAACACTTTGCAGCAGAATTAAAAGGATATAAATATAAAAGGACAGCCAGTCGTACTTTGTGTGTTATAAGCAAGGTCTACCAGAGCTGGTATTTTAAGAAGTGTTTTGTCACTTGTTTTACTTCTTCCCCACACCTCCACATCCCTGGACTTCACTGCCTTTCATTCAGTGTATTTAAGGTAAGATAATTTTTGCACTGTGCCTTTCATCTGCCATTCTCTACCCTCAAATCCCTTGACATCTCCAACAGCTCTATCCATTAACTCTCTGCTGAACAGCATGCCAAAATACAAGAATAATACAAATAGAAAGGTGGTCAAAGTTCCAGTAGTTGCAGAAAAGCAGAAAAAAAGGTCCTTTTTTTTTTTTGTCATATTACTTTCCCCTTAAGGCTACCTGTAAAAATAAAGAAAACAGTAAATCTGGCTCTTTCTCTCAGAAAGCAACAGTTAATTGTCTTCTCTTTGAGTATTTCTGGATTTTTCAATCCTTACAGAATTAAGAGGCAAAATATTTAGCAACGCAGGAAGACTCTTCCACAGAAACAAATTTCACAGTTTTGGTTTTGGTGTCTGAAATGTCCTCATTGTTTTAAGAGTTCCATAATATTTTGTTTTCCTATAAAAACACCTGCCCTAATATTTCTTCAAGTATGGCAGCTTTTGCACTGGGAACCATTTATTTTGCTCCAGACATCATAATCCATGCATTTGAAGTGAATTTTGCTAAATCAACGTTTAGGAAATAGTTGCTCCTAGCAGGAGGTCCCCTTTAATATGGGAATTATAAACTGGGAGGTCTCTTTCCTGCTCCAGACTTTTTCTCAAGCATATTTAATCCGTAAGATTAAAAGGTGAAAATGAATTCTTTGTACATTGCTGACATTTGAGAGCACAGTCAAGGAGTGAAATTAGCCAGGTTTTTGGCAGCACTGTGAATTCAATAATGTGCTTTTTGTAAATCATTCCTACAGCACCCTCTTTACCTTCAGTGTTCCCCACGAGACATTTCATTTTTCCAAGTGTATTCTTTCTTATGGTTTATGCCAAAGTGCAGAAACACTGCTTGATGGTTTGGACCAGAGAAATTGTGTAGTGTGGATATGTTAATGTGCTCTGAATCCTTCATCAGTGCAAACAGGGCTTTGTTCCCTTTGGTTTTTCTTGTTGTCTTCTAATACCACTGTGTCTTGCTGCTAGTCCTGGCCCAATACTGTTACTGCCTGACACTTTATACAGGTTGTTGACCAAGTTAACTCAGAATTTTTAATGCTGATAAAAAAACCCAGAATTTATTTCTTTCGTGAACCTTCATGACTGTGAAGTAGTGTGGATTAAAAAAAGAAAAGCAGGTTGCCATTGAATTCAGGATGTAGAAAAGACTATTTATCTACTAGAAAGGCTGTTGTATGGATAAAGATGGTGTTTGTGAGAGCAGTAACTCTGCTCATCTGTGGAATGGGTGAGAAGATCAGGCTCCTCGTGTAGTAAAGTGTCACACAGAGGGGTAAATGTGGATTGTGGAGACACAGCTCCGTGCTGTTTGCTCAGGAAAGGTCATGCTGCTATTTCCTGAAGGATTGAAGTGACCTAGTCACAGGTCACCTCAGTTATTCCAAACCCAAATGGATTGTCAAGGTAGCTGGACAGGCAGCCTTTTCCTCCGGCACTGGGTACCAGGGGCTATCAGGCTCATGGGAGTTGAAGAGTTTGTCCCTGCAGCTGCATGTCTGGAGCTGTGCAGTGATTTCTGATCTTTCTACTGCCACCTGCCTTCCCGTCGGGGTCTGAGCTCTTCCCTTGCTGTGCTCTGTTCTTGTCAGCAGTGCTGCTTGCCAGGCTCTTTCCAGTCTGGGTGCAGGTAAGGGACCAGAGTAACCTCTGCAGTGCTTGCTCCTCTGCAAAGGTGATCCACTTTGCCTCACACACGCTTGCTTTTGCTTAGCATGTGATTAATTGCACTGGAGAGAATTGCTCATTGTAGCTGTTGCTTTTTCCCCAAGTGTCTCTGGGATTTTTGTTGCTGCTGATTTTTTAGCTTTTAAATTATATTTCCCCCCGCCCTGGCTTCATATCACTCATGTTGCTCCCAAAGCAAACTTGACATTCAAGCAGGATAATGTTATCAGTTTCGTGTTGTACTGTGCTGGACACATTCTACCTCATTCTTTTCCTGTCAGCAGCAGCAAGTCAAGCAGTTCATAAGTATTCAAGACAATGCAGTAAATGAAAGAGAAGAATGGCCTGCCTTCTACTTCTTTATTTGGATAAATTAAACCTTTTCACCGCTGAGGCAATGCTAATGTTAACTTTCTTCTGTAGAGATTAAAAATACAGCTGTTGCCTAAAGGGTCTTAACCTTTTAACTTCAACTGCCTTTTTGTTTTTCATCCTTGGTGAAATCCCTCACACATCCTGATGTGTGGTACTTGGAAGCCCTCATTTAATAGGATACATTAATTGTACCCATCAGAGGATGAAACTTACTTTGGTAGGTGTCTTATTTTCCACAAATCCATGATGTCTGACACCGATTTAAAATTTCATCACTGGTTCTGTATCAGTTGAATGCCCCAGAAATATTTCTTTGGCCAGATAGATGTCAGATTATAAATGGCCTGTGAGTTACTTGCATTGTCCTTTGACTGTTGACACAATATTAACTATCTTCCAGGTTTCTGGAATGCCCTTGGTATTCTAGACCTTATTAAAAGCTCCTAATGGAGCAGAGATGATTTTATTCAGGGTTGCTGGGATTTATGCCACATGCCATCAGGGCCTGTTTATTCACAGCAAGAAAGGAACAAGTGGTACCTGGTCCTGCTGTGGTAACAACGTGTTATCTTGCTGTTCTGGAACAGGGTACAACTGAGGACTATCTCTGTGGGATTAGAATGGTGCCTTCTGTCTGTCTGTAATCTGTGTGCTAGAAACTTAATATGTCTTCTGGCTTGTTTTTAGACCATGTCCACCCTGGGATGTTGATAACCACTGTGTCCAGTACTCTTGAAAAAGACTTTACTATCCTTAGCATGACTGAGAATGAGCTGTTTGTTTGATTTTAGCTTCACTATTTGTATTTACTGGAATCTGTCTAAACCCCACCTAGAAATCCAGAGGGGTTGGTGTCCCAGCCCTGGATCTGGAGCCCTTGCCCATGTCAGTGTTGCACAGGGTGAAATGAGGCTGCCCCACCCTGAGCTGTCACAGTGAGGAGGAGGAAGGAATACCTGTAACGTGAACACCCTCCCTCCTTCCCACCCAAAGCCAGCTAACCTGCTCCCCTCTTCTCGTGGCAGCCCCTGGAGGGGTCCATCACTGGCTGGGGCAGGTCTCTTCCCTTAATAGGATTTACCCTGAGCTAGTGAAGTTGATTCTCTCCTTCTGTTTTATTTACCTTTAAATCCTCTTTCAAGCTGCCCTCTAAACAAACAGCCCCAGCAGCTGACTGGAGTCTTCTGCCAGCAAACCCTGTTACCACAGGAGCTTTTTTTGGTGAGACTTTATCTGCATCTCTCTTGCCAGCTGCCAGAAGTTCAGATTCCTGATTTGCAAGCACCCAGTAGCACAAAGCAACTAAAAAATGTAGAAAGGTAGTGATGGCTGTTGGGGGGTGTTTAGGAGAAGGAAATCTGGAGCAGGTTTTGGGTTGTCCTGCGTGGGAACAAAGCTCACCTAGGTGCAGGGTTTGCCATCAGAGGGAACAGTGATGGTCTGTTTCAAGAAAAATAAAGGTTTCACATCTTTGAACTCTTCTCGGTGTCTTTTTCTCTTGCCAGCAATGACAGTTTGTCAGTCCCCTTTTCTTAGTGCTAAAATATTTTGGCATCTTCTGATGTAGTTTAAGGAAATCTTTGAAGTGAGGTACATTAGCATATAAACTCTGGAACTCTCTGGCTGCTCTTGGGTCAGGATGATAAATGTTTGTTCAGGTGCCCTGTCTTATGAAGTGAGTGTTTTCTGCCTTGTCACAATACATTAGCCATTGTGCTGTGTTTTTGTTAAAATATTTGTCATATTTTTCAAACCTGGCCTGATTGTTTCTTATTTCTGTTCTCCCCAATTATGTGTCTTGAACGTTCTTGTGATTTCAAGGCTTTAAGTCGGAATGAAAATGTTCCTCTGTGCACTTGAATGTCTCCTTCCCTGGGGGGAATCCTCCCTGAGTGGCAGAGGAAATGGATCAATCACCTGTCAGTTATGGTGTTAAAGATGCTCTGAGCTTTTTCTCACTCTTTCTGATGAAATGCATGGCAAGCACCCATCTTTGGTGGCTGGTATCTAAGAAGGCAGGTTTTTGTAGGGAGATAAAAAGGGCTGATTGGGACAATCTCTTTCCTGAATGTTCAACTAGAAACCAGCTATCAGTAATGAAAAAGTCATTCAGTGTTTTCCAAAGACTTTTTTTTTTACTCCCCTTTCTTTGTTTCCTTTTGCACTGTGAAATAGTTTGGGTGGAACACTGGGCAATGTGTTAGTCCTTACACACACAACAGGCATCAAGAACAGGTGATTCCATTAATTCTTTCCTTCCTTCCCTCCTTCCTTCCTCTGTGGATTCTGATTGTTTCTGGCTTTAAACAGATGAGATTCCCTTATGACCATGTTAGTGCTTTTAACCTTCCAAAGCAGGAGTGAAGTGCAGTTACTGTACCTGAACATGAAAAAGTCTTCAGCTCAAGCAGTGGTGCTCTGGGAATCTCATCATTTCTCAAGTGCAAATCTGATCCATAGCACTGAGTGGTACAACTGTTGATGCTTGCACTTTATTATGGTCATCCCTTTGATTATTATTCATAGTCAGATGTGTCTCCTTAGCACAGGGCTGTGTATCCAGGGAATCTCTCTTAACACTGAATGGTACCATCCAAGTTGGATTGATGCTGCCTCCCTGTGCATCTGGGTCGGGAAGCCTTCTGGGCCACCCTGCCTTGTGCAGGGGCTGACCTTGCCTGGCCTCTGGGTGTTTAGCAGAGAAGAAGAGCACAAGAGGAGAGATGTGTTATTGTTCTGTCACGTTCACTGGATGAGCTGTGACTTGCTGCTGCAGAGTTCCCTGGGTGGTGAGGTCTGTGTGCTCAGCCTGGCTCTGCTGCCTCACAGGAGCTCCACTCTTCCTACTGGGCTACACAACCCCTGGAACTCTCTCCAGCACAGGCCCGCTGTTTCCATTAAAGGATTTTATGGGCTCCCTACACATCATATGTTGCACAGTTTACCATACTGGCTCTTAAAAGTGGCTTTGAATACAATGCCAGGGCCCCCCAGTAGCAGCTTTATGGGCTGCTGGCGAGCTGGGGAGCCCCACTTGGCTATCCCCATGCTAGTAGAGCACCTGTGTCAGCTTTTCCAGCTAAAATAATGAAGTACCTGTTTTGTCTCGTTATTCAGCACTGAAGCCATGTTTAATTAAAGCTGGGAGCGTTGCAAAGTGTCCCAGGCTCTTGCTCCAGTGCTGCCACCTCCTTTTTGAAGGAAAAACTGGTTATAATGGAACTGCAGTGCCTCTTAGCCCTCTGTACTGCACCCTCAGTGCCAGTGAACAGGTTTCTCACCTATTCACCGGTGCCTGGGGATCATTAGATGTGAAATAACACACTCAGAAGAGTTTTGCCATTGATTTTGAGAGATGGGTGGACACTGCAACTCGTAACAACTAGTGATTGACTTTGAAAAGTCACTGCTGAGGTACATTCTTTTCAGTGTACTGAATGAAGGAGGAGGACAGTGGTTGGTTGGTTCATGCTCACCATCTGCCAGTGTTGTAGTTTGGTTTTAGAAGATTTTTCCACTTCTTGTTGGTATCTGGAGGGAGGAAGGTATAGAAAAGCCAGCATCAGATGGGGAAGGGGTGAAAAGCAGCTGGATCCTTGCAGTGTGTGGGAAAATCCAGGCAGGACCCAGCCAGTTGCTTTGGACCTAGAGCTCACCAACAGCAAACCAGTGGATAATGGTCTCTGCTTCTGGTTAGTGCGTGTCCTCTGGAGCGGAATAGCACGTCACAGTGCACTTCCAGATGTGCTTTTCCAGGGTGATTCCAAAGCCCAAAGCAGGCAGTGAGTCACAGAGCAGGATCTCAGGAGCTGAAGATCATGATGTTCCTGCAAGAGCCCGGAGAGGAGGGGGCAGGAGGCTGCCCTGGGGCCTGGTTGCACAACTGTTGGCTCCACGTGCTTGTCAAGGAGCCTGGCATCTTGGAGCTCTGTCATGTCTGCACGGATTTCAACATCCTTTTCACCCCAGGACTAGAGGGATCATCGGCCAACACGTGGCTTGTGTTACTTCTGCAGGATCATTGTTAGCATTTTGCATGTTGACTAATTTGTTTCTGCTGTGGGCGCAACTAAATGCGGCCTTTTTTTGACTGGAAGGATTTGTACGTCCTGTGACACAACTGCTTTGGGATCTGTTGCACTGCCTTCTCAGTTTGATATGTTCCTGTGGGAGAGGAGAGCAGAGTAGGGGAGAAGAACAGAGCTTCATCTGGCCATGAATATTCCCTCTCCTTGAAAGGCTCTTGTGTCCCCTACCCATTATTTGTCTTCCCTGTCCTACATGATGTTCTTGCCCACTCAGAGCTTGGCTGGCAGTTCAGACACAGATTGTTCCTGCTGAAAAATCCCTGCAGGAAAAGCAACCCCGCCAGTCTTCCTGGCTGCCCAGAGGGTGGCAGGGCTGCCAGCCTGGGGAGATGAGGAGCCTGTGCAGGGCTCAGCCAGAGCATAAAAAACATCCAGGATTTTCAAGGAAGTGTGGTCCTGCTTGTTTTCAAGTTACCAAGCTTATTTGAAACTGTTTCTGTAGATCACTTCAGGTAGTTTAGAGTATTTTGTTATTATTTGTGATGTGAAAGAGATCGAATTTTATGTTTGCTGCCAGAGGTTTCATGATGCAGGCAATTTATGGACTTCACTGGAGATGGAGATTAATGGAAGCAAAAATGTATCCAAGTAAACACTTCAGTGTACTTCTGTTTAGAAGAAAAAAAAAAATCAGAGAAGATGTTTGAACCATTGGTAAAAGTTCTACGTTGACATGACTGTGTTAGAATTTCCCAGTCATTAGTTTCCCCGTGTTGTTTTGTTTGCTTGGCTCTTCATTTATTGAACTGATTTTATTCAGCAGGAGCTAAATAAAATGAATGTCGTGCTCTGAGGTTCTTGGGAACGACTGCTTTTCTCATAGTGGGAACTGTGCTCCATCCCAGCCAGCCTGGGCACTGCCCTGTGCTGCTTTTATGAGGCAGAGAGCAAACAGTTCCCGTGGGAGACAGCCTGGCAGCTTTGGCCTCCTCTGTCAGAGCAGAGACGTCAGACTCGTGCAGATGAGTCCTCAAGATGTGCCAGAGCCTGCTGGTGCCCTAGCACGGAGCTCAGCCGGGCTGGGGGTTGTGTTTCAGGGGACAGGTGGCAGCAGTGGTGACAATGGGAATGCCTTTGATGCCATGTTTAGCAGCTCTTGCCCTGCAGTGGGCAGATCAAGCAGCAGGAAGCAGTTTCCTCCTTGGGAACATGAAGCTTGGCTTTGCAGCCAGCACCCACCTGAAAATCTGCCTCTCTTCTGTGGGGAGCAATAAATCATTGATTGACTTCCCAGTTGGGTTTGCTCCTCTGTGGAAGTTTAATGCAGGAAACACACTTGGAAGAAGTCAGCTCTGTCCCTTCAGAAACATCTGTGCTGTCACAGTTGGAAGAGTCTGCAAGCCTCCTGCCCCTCCTATGAAGCTTAGCTGTATTTGTAATATTTGAATAATAGAAAATATATTCCCTGTATTTTAATAGCTTGTTAGCTATTGAATATATAATTAGATATACTGGAGGTATATTTGGTCTGTTTTCCATATACATATGGCTAAACATACTACATGGGTGTTCATCTGTTTCATAAAGGAAAGAGCAAAGAGAAAGAAATCCCTTTTTTCATTTGTGTAGGCAAGTTTCACATCAGTGGGTGGCAGGGAGACTGTTTTTGTGGCTGGAGGGAGATCTGAGCAAGCAGAGGCACCTCTCAGGTGTGAGCAGTTGGTGTATGTGTGTGGCAGACTAAAGGTGAGTGACCCAGATCTGATTGTGATCAGCTATCAGTGTAAAGCAGATGGGCAGCAGCAGCTCCCCGAGCAGCCTCCACTCTCTTGTCAGTGGAAGTCAGCCTGAGATCAGAACCTGAGCAATTTACATATCCCAGATAAGCAGGTGAAACTTTATAGTTCCTGGTGCTGGTTTAGAAGGAGCTGCAAAAAGAACCACATCTTAGCTGGGTTTCCACGTGTCCTCAGTTCTCTGATACCTCCTGTTCTGCTCTGAACTACAAGCAAAAACTTGAGTGTAAAATAGCAAAGACATGAGGTAGAATCAAAGGCTGTGTAGCCCTTCAGAAAGGGACCCTCTGGTCTCTGCAGCAGATGTTCTAGAGGGTGTCTCGTGTCCTCTGAGCAGGCAAACGGGTTTGTTTCTGAGCTGAGTGCAGTCAGCATCTCTGGAGAGGACCTGTGTGGTTGTGGAGAGGTCTCTGTGTGCAGGGTTGACAATAAGTACACAAATGCAATGAATTTCTAGCCCCTTTGACTTCTTCAGGGTTTATTGTAACCCAGCACTTGTGCCACAGACAGACTTTTCAGATGTTGCTGGCTGAAAATAGCTGCACCTTGGCAAGAGCTGGGGGATGAATGTCAATTTCACAAGTCTTTTTATTAAAGGTTAAATTAATGTAGACACCAGGGAAACACCTCCAAGGTTTTTGTTTAAAAAAAATAAAATAGACCAAGCCCTAAAAGAACATTGTGCATGGAGTTAGGACAGGGGTGTGCTGCTTCTTGTATGGTTTCAGGCAAAGAACTGGAACCCTAGGCTTCTGCTTCCCATGCACAGCACAAGGAGATAGTGTTTCTTGCTTTTGTTAGAGAGGTGAACATTGCTTCTCACAAATGTCTCTGTGACTCATTTGCACTGTGTGGTGTTTTGGGGTGAAATACTGAAGAAACTATTTTGTTGGTGTTTTCTCCAAAGCAGGTTATTTCTACATTTAGACTGTGGTTACTCCATTACTGTTGATCTTGTCACCTGACATTACTTTTCAAATTTTCCATGTAAACTCTGTTTTTATTCCAGTTTTACCAGAGGCAACAAAAGGTATTCTAAAGGAATGTGAACTTACTGAGACCACCTTCCATTTTTAGCCTTGTGTTTGATTGTAGTTGTATCAAAAGCAGAAATTCCCTGCTCAGTGAAGGAATGTAGTGCCATAGCCTGGCTCTGGATGATTGTCTTCCCCTCTCAGTTTTCCCACACCAGCCCAGAGCTCCGAGACAGAGATCCCCCTCTCTGCAAGTGAGACTCACAAAGTGCAAATTCCTAATTTCCTGAAATCTTTTTGTTTATGCCAACAAACATGCAGGTCAGCGTGCGGGTTGCGGAGCAGAAACCGAACACCAGCTCAGTTTCCCTGGCTCAATGAGCTGTAACCTGAGGCTGCTGCTTTCCTACCCAGCCTGGAGACCCAGCACGGAGAACAAAGGCTCCACACCGGTGCCTTCAGATATTTGAGCAGCAAAACACTGTTGCTGCTGCTCTGCTGCTGGTGTTCAGCTCCGTGCTGCACTGGTTGGGTGGGCCAGGTGGAAATTGGTTCTGATGGTGATGCCAGCAAATTCTGCTGAGACAGAGGCAGCTTCTGCTGTCACTGGGCAGGTAACTTGAAGTAAAACAAAATACAAACATACAAAGGGAAGAAAAGAAGATATTTGAGCTCTGCAGATGTTGATGTAATTCACATAAACTGTCTCTTACAACAAAGCTGCTTGCTCAGTCTGCCTCTATAAAATCAGATTGGTAACGAGTCCTGGGTGAGCAGTAATGAAATGGCCAGAGGGTCTGGCAGCAGCTGCAGATGGAAGGGCAGTAGGTGGGACTGTGACTCCCAGTGGTGTTTGGCAGGGCAGATGAACCATGGCACCCATCACTTCTGCCCTGGGCTGGAGACAGGGTGTGTGGGTGGCTGCTGCTGTGACCTGAATGTCTCTGCAGTGTGGCTGCTGCTTTTGGATGAGGGGTTTTTGGGCAGTGGGAACTCAGGAACGTAGAGTTTTGTTCAGCTGTGTTTTGGAATGCTGGTTAGTTATTAGGCTTCACTGGGAGGTAATCAGATCTGTATTTTAAGTGGTTTGAGGGGTTTTTGTGTGTTTGTTTTTACTAGATGTTGGTGGCAGTTGGGTGCATCTAAACCCAAGCATGCACCTCTTCCCAAAGTGCCTAATGCAGTTGATTGGGTTGTTTAGTGAAAGAAAACATCAGCAGGACCTCAATTCTTTAACCAGAAACACCAGAAAAGGAGACTTTTTAATGATCAGGTATATACAGTATTGTGCAATTCCTGCTTGACCTGTACCTCTGTAAGATGTCACACCCCCACAAGAGTTAAAACATTATCTGTCAGATTGCTGAAGTGTGATTGAATTATAATGCTCATGTTAAATGCACAGCATCAAATGTAATTGATAGACCTTTCTGCTCTGTTGCAGACTAAACCATCTTCAACTGTGAGACAAGAATATTTATTGAAAATTCAGAGTTCATTGGGTAAGTACTGAGTTAAGCCATTCTCTTTCTATAAAGACTGTTGTTGTTAATAAGCACCAGCACAAAGTGAGTGCAAAGGGCTGTTGCTGTTTGTGAAATAGGTTTGGAAAAGCTGAAGAAAAATCACCTGAGATGTTCATGGTGCTGGAGGCTGCAGTGAGCAGGCTGGAGGAAGACACACTTGTGTGTTTGGATGATCTTGCTGTTCTGAATGCTTCCTAGGGTGCCTTTCAGGAAGGGATGTGTGGAGACTTGTCTTTGTACAGGGAAATGGGAGCTGGCTGAGAAGTGGCTGGAAGTAATGGGCAGCTGTGACACAGGTTGTAGCAGCATGACTCTGTTTTGTTGTTGTTCACCTCATATTTTCAGAGAGGCAGTCACAGTTCTAAACTCCATGTTCAGGAAATGTCCCTACTCCTCTTGAGGTTATTGCTAAAAAAGAAATAGCGTGGCCAGCAAGTGAAGTTGTTCTTTGATTGATGGTCCCTGGAGATAAACAAGCAGCAGTTTGCAGAGTGAAAAATCAGCAGCTCTTTGTTTAAACAGTCTGTTAAAACTCCTGCCTTGTGCTTAAGAGAAAGGATTTGGGGCTTTTTAGGAGGATTGTTGAAAGATTCAGTAATGAATGTGACTGTGTTCAGGAGGGGGAAAGCCCCAATGCTGGCCAGGCTGCAAAGCCAGAGTCACAGTGACAGAAAATGGGAGTGACTTGAAATGTGACTTTACCTGGCCACCTGGGGGTGGGAGCTGTGCTCATTTCACCTGTGTGATGCAGGTAAGGTCACATGGCTCTGAGGAAAAGAGAGAAATATGTGAATCTGACAGATATTCACAAAACATACGAAGATACCCTTTAAGTGACGAATTATCAATCCACTTTTCCAAGGTGATGAAAACTTTGTGAGCTGCTCAACCTGCAGAGCCCTTGCCATCTTTCAATGTCTTCTGTTTATACCCATCTATTTCAACTTAGAGCTTATAAACAGCACACAGGAAGCTGTGGAAATTGGCTAATTAAACATATTCCACGGGCAGATAGCAGCTCTGACTGCACCATATTCTGTTACCTTGTCTGGGTATCGTAAACGGGCTGGAATTGAGAAGTTGTGTTGAAATTCCTTTGGGTTTGCATTCTTGGAACTTGTCCTAGAGCAATTTCACGACCTAATTTGCATTTGGTGTTAGAAAATTTATAAGACTCTGGTGCTTTGTTACTTATGCCCAGGTTTTGAAAGGAGAAAGAGTGAATGCCTGCTCACTTTGAAACAAAATTGTGGCCTTTTCTTACCAAAAAGGACGTGCTACCATTGAGTGCCACTGAGGTGCATGGAGGCATTAAAATAAAACCCCAAACTGTTCTCTTCCAAAGCTTATAACCTAAAGAAATGAATTCAGCATCATGTTTTCCATGTAATCTGTATCTATATGGGAATGAGGTGCCTGTGTAGCATTTTCTGTGGCTATTCCCATGGAACCCATGCTGCTGAGATAAGGATAGGGCAGTGTCTGGAAACTTGCTCCATGGCCTGGGCTCAAAACCACTCTGATTCTTGAGCTCCTTCTTGATTCCACCAGCTCCTGTGGAAAAGGCTCCCTGAGTCTCCCTCCAGCTCTTGTAGGACTCCTGTTCTTCCTCTTTCTGAATCCTTTTGGCAGATTCAATTTATGAGGCTCCCTGGGGATTTGATTAATTTCCTATTATGGGCCCAGTGCTGCAGACACACCAGGGCTGCCCGGGGTGAGCTGCACCTGCACGTCCTACCTGGGCTGTGACCACTGCTCAGGAGGATCCACCCCAGCCACGTTTTCCCTGATGGATAGGGGTGAAATCCACCCTAGAAACAGAGTGAATAAATGTACTCAGGATAGAACTTTAAAGCCATTTTCACCATATGCCTTAGTATCGTAATGTAAAATTAGATTTGCTCAAAATGGAAATCCAGATTGGAGCTGACATCAGAACATATGACCTCCAGTAGCAGTGGAAATTGAAAACATGAGACAAGGGCATTAATCACTGAGGAGTTTATAAGCTTGCCCTGAATGTCCATCTGAAATGTTAACACTGTTTTATTATATCCAGTAACAGCTCCAAATCAAAATTTATGAATACTGGGGGTGCCCAAGATGAGGCATTTAGACTCATTTTCATGTCCTCTGGCTCAAATCTTTTGAGCCTTTAAGTGCACAGAGATCCTCGTGTTGCTTGTAGTGCATGACTAACCAGTGGCTTTGACTGGGACTGCAGATGTCCTGGTCAAACAGGGCTATGTCCCAGTGAAATAGGGAGACTGGTGTGAGCTCAGGAATGGGTTAACACCCAGTTGCAGGAGGAGGTGTTAAATGGCCTCACTGTGGATGTGTCTGTGCACTTAGGCTCATGGTTTTCTGTTTGCTTTGACTTTGCTTGGCGATATGAATTTTAGGTTGGAGTTCTGTTAGGAATTCTTTTCTGTAAAGATAGTTTATATTAAAAGTAGTGTTGAATGTGCTTTAATATGGAGTATAATGAAAGCAAGTTAACTTATGTGTGCCTAACTGACCAGGGCTGTGACAAAACAGGTCTTTTCAGATGGCTTGATGGAATGATCCCTTCAAAACAATTAGTAGTTTCATTAATTTCTTGAGTCTCAAGGTATTTTAACGGATTTTGTTTGTGGCTGGTATTTTATAATTAACAGGTACAAACTTTATTTGATAGTTTGAAAAGAAATGCGTCAAGTTAATTTTCATTTGATTGCAAATTTATTGTGCTTCCTCTACAGACTATTCCCTTTCCATGTGACCCCATCAGTGCATCCCAGGATATTCACAGTTTTCTGTCATAGAGCTGACATCAGTGAAGTGTGGAAAAGCAGGGAGGGAGGTGGACTCATTGCTTTCCAAACCATTCACTGCTGCTGTAGAGTTGAGGGTTTCCCTTCTTGTCTTGAAGAAAAGACATTTCTTGCTCCTTCTGCCCTCCCAGTCCACAAATTCAGTCTGCCTCTGGCATTTGTGTCCAGTTTGCTTTGGCCTGTGTGTTTTTGTTGAGAATTCTCACTGTTCTAACACCAGCAGTGCACAGTGCCCTTAGCTGCATGCTTCAATTCCCTCAGGGGGGTGGTGGGGAAACCCAAACAAACCTCCTCCTGCTGAGCTGAAGTTTGTACCTGGTGTTGAAATGCTTCACTTGCCAACAGGGAATCTTTTGCTGGGAGAGCTCCTTTGTTCCTGTGCAGCTCCAGCCAGTGATTTCAAAATAGATTGAAATGCTGTTAGAGGTGAAAACGAGCTTAATTGACAGTGAGCTGCTTGTGGCTGTTGTGTTTTGCCTTATTAGGTAGTTCCAGTAGTAAACTAAATTTATTGAAGCAAATCTATGAAATTATCTTAATTGCCTGTTCTCAATAATATTTTTAAGGAGCTCCACTCTTTGCCCATTTTTATTTTAATGTAAGGTACATGGTCCAGCTTGTATGCACATATTGTTTGAAGGCTTTGAATGGCTTGCCTGTCTGATCCATTTTAATAGATTCCAGCCTTTTTCCATGACATCATTATTGTAACAGACTTCCTAGAAAATATGAACAGCTGCTGTGTATTTTTTCCCGTGTTTTATATTAAAACTGTAGCAGCTTTTCCATTCTCTACAAATGACAGCAATAGGCTTGTCTGATGTAAAACAAAATGAAATGAAAAAAAAAAAGGTCCCAGAAAGGAGCTGCAGTACTGTTAACAGGCCAGTAATGTAGCAACTCCCCATGTATGAATGGTTTCATAATGCAATAAGGGATTACTTATGCTGCTGTCATACTGGTCAAAGGTTGGTCCCATTTCCTTCCCCCTCTTCCCCTGAACTAAACTGTGCATCATTAAAGATGATGAAAACAGTATTGTGCTCAGCTTCCTGGCCCAGATGGCAATTTGCATAAGGAATTATATTGGATTTATTTTTTTTCCTAATACCATTCTTATGCAGACTGTGCACAGAGGTTTTCAAGTTCTCTTTAGTTCTTACAAGTTCAGTTCACTGTTTCCCTGTGCATCCTGGCATCTAGGGATGGCTTAGATCCCACTTTACATGGACCCTAGAGTATCAAATAAAACCAGAAATTCATCAGTGTTGGTTTTGCCTCCTAATTTTCTATCTGGCTCCATCTGTAAATAGCTGAAAGATGGCAAAGAATGATGTGGGCCCTGCAGAATCTTCAGAACCCACTGCAGAGTGCAGCTTCTTGTTAGCTGGGCTGGTTTTGCTTAATAGTTCTGCAACTAGGGCTTAACTTAGAGAAAAAGAGGAAAAAGATTGGCCATGATTCTTTTCAGACTTGATAGTTGTCTAGAGGAGCCAAAACTCAAGCTGGCTTACTGGGGAGATGCCCAACCCATCTATTAGAGTCTGTGGTGCCAGTGATGCATCACCTGTGCTGCTCCCAGGGCTGTGGCTTTTGGGGAGCTCTGTCCCTTCATTTGAGAAGAAGGCTCCTGTGTAAGGGGAAGAAAAGCAGCACTAGGTGCCCCTCTGCTTTTGATGGCTTATCTACCAGGTAGGTGACTGGGAGCTGGCTGAAAAAGAGTGGAAGCAAATCAATACTAACCTTGCAATGAGGAGCTAGATAAGGCTGGGGCTGAATGGTGCTGTCTGTGGTGTTCATCAAATGGTGCCCACTCTGTGGCTGCTTATAAAGGAATAATTTCATGAAAGAAATAAGTGATGTCTTCTGGCAGTTATCAGTTGCAAGCCCTCCTTCCTCTGTTAGGACTTCAAAAAAAGGCTGCTGGACCTGTTCTCTGTTCTTGTCCCCAGGGAGACTTGAAAGCACATCAATATAGACAGTATTGGTGCAAAGCTGTGGCAGAATACACTGACCTTGCCCTCAGGTTTAGAACCATGGAAGGTGAAAACCAACACACATGTGCCTGCTGCCAGCTGAAAAAATCCAGCATTCCTTTGGCTAGATGATGCACCCTGTACCCGCAACAGTGGCATCTGCATCCAGCTCCATTCTAACATCAAACAGTGCCTGAAACACTTGTATTTTCATTTTACCCATCATCTCGTTTGCACTGACGTGAGTGTAAAAAGTCCAGTGTTCAGGGGACTGGAATCCGTGTCCTTTTCTCTGGGCTCTCACAGGGACTCACAAAGCCAGGTGAGGAAACAGCAACTTATGCAGAAAGTGTTTTGAGACTGGAGTTCTTCTCGTACCACTTAAGCTCTGGGGAAAGTGTCTTTCTCATTACCCTAAAATTCCCCTCTTTGGGGAAAGCTGCAGGGACTTGCTCTGCTTTTAGCTCGCTCTTTTCCTTTTTAAAAGCCTGCTGAAATTAATTTCTTCCTTCCCCTCCCTTCAACCCCTGTATAATTTTAGCAATGACAGCTCTGTGGCATTGCATTTCTAGTCAGTCTGGCATATTTCAGGTGTACAAACAGGCTGTGGATTGTTTTATTAGTTCATTTCAGGGAGAAAACTTCTTTACAAAGCCATTTTTCCATTTCCTACCCCTGACCCCAAAGACAGTTCCAGAGAGTAATTGATATTTGCATAAATAGATACGAATAGGTTTTTAATAGATGTCAGAGATAAATATGTGCCAGCTCAACTTTTGCCTTCCAAATAAATTTATTTTGTAGCTGATATTTTTATTTAGTAATACAAACCATCAAGAATCCTGTAGAGATGAAACACTGTGATGGAAAATAATTTTGCAGTCACCGATACATATAATCTTCAAAATACACAAATGGAGTAAATTAATGATAATGGCCACATCCATTCTGCTCTGTATGGCAAAGCTATGGATAAATTCCACTGAAATTAATGTAATTAATCTACAGTTACAGCACACAGTCAAAAATAGGGATGGTGCATTTGTAATTGGAATACAGACATCTGGAAAAGAAAAGTTCTGCCGTTCTTCAGACATGTCATGGAAAAATACTTTGCATTTTGCTTCACAGACCTCTGAAAGAAAACTTGGAATGTGTCTTGGTAACAAAATATGTTAAGAAAATGTAATTGACTGAAAAAATACTTAACTGGGACTTTCCTGTTGAGACAGTGATAAACCTGGAATGGTTGTTATCAGGAAAACATGACCCTCTGTGAGAGGAGGGGATGATGAAGAGTGGTTAAATACAGTCTGCTTTATAAATTAATAACAGTAACTTGTACGTAGAGGGTAAGAATTGATTTTTTTTTCCTTATTTGCAGCACAGATGCTGTTCAAGTAGCTCTGTGCTAATGGGAGGCTATGGGAAGCAAAGTGTGTTAATTATCCGAGCTCAGGTATTTGCTGCATCTCCCAGCGCCGGGGCGTGCCCGGAGCCAGCAGCTGTGGCCTCTGTTCAGCAGACACCCAGACACCAGACACACAGCTTTCCTGAGCACCCAGGGCTTGGAAAGCTCTGCTTGATGCTCTGTGTTTTACTGCCTTCTAAGCTTTAACTCCAATGCTTTTGGTGATAAGGAAATTCTGCCTTCTGTGGGGACTGTTTCTTCTCCCCCTTGAGAGATCCATGTCTCTCATCCCATTAATGCCCATCTTCCCTGCATGGCCAGCCCTGCACTGGAATGGTTAGAGGGGGGAAGATTGTTCCATCACCCTGCTTTTCTGAGGAGTCTGTGATGTGCTCAGATCTGGAGCAGTGATGCTCCCCCAGTAGCTGCTTGTAAGCCTGTTGCCTACATTCAGAAAGGGCTCAACAGAAGACAAAAATATTTGGTGTCTTGATGGAAAGTGGGTCTGAAGGAGTCTGTGGTAATGGAAAAACAAAAGGACCAGTGTTTCCAGCTAGAGCACCAAACTTCTTGAAGTCCAACATAGAAAATATTTATGGTGTTGTATAGTTTTATTACTACAGACTGAAGAAAAACAGCTTCTTGAATGACTTTCGGGGACTAGATTTTGCACCAGTGGACTATGGAATAGTGGACAAAGAAAACCCCTCTCTGCTGTGGGGTGGGAGCAGGAAGCCTATAAAGAGTCCTCAGCTTCCTGGTGCAGTGTGTGGGGACAAATGCTGGATTCAGGCTCGGAGGGTCCTGCCTGTGCTGTGGGCTGTGGGGGTTTAGTGCAGGCTGTGTGGATGCCCACGGGCAGGCAGCTTACCAAGCTCGGGGTACTGCCAGCTTCCACAGGGACGTGGGGAAAACTGTGTTTGTGGAGCTGTTGCCTTTCCATTCCTCCACTCACAGGGCACTTCATATAAAACCTGTTTACTTGGGCCTGTTTTTTAGCTGACATTCTCTGCTTTGCTCAGCTTTTCCTCACTGTGGGGGTCACTAACCTGTGCAGACTCGTCCCTTCTCTTGGCACTGGCTGGACCACGTGTGGTAACTGCAGTGCTTGTACTCCTCTTGGTGGGATTTCTCTCTTCTCCAGCAATACGTGTTCTTAAAGCAGCAAAATTCAGTAGCAAGCTCCACAGTGCTGGGTTTTGTATTGTCTTTGGTGTCTTCCCTGCTTTTATAGGGTTATACTAACGCCAGCTGTTGCACAAGAGAACAAATAGTTCTCTGCACACTGCAGAATGAGGTGTGAGTGAGCTGTTGTGTCGTTTCAAGGTGCTGGACCAGAGAGCCAGGATGAAGCCAGGCCTTGAAAAATGTAGCCTGTGCCTAAGTGCCAGGGCAAAAAATATTTGGGCTGCCATCCTCGTTATGTGCCATGTTCATGGGCAGGGACTGAGGGCTTGGATTTGAATGTGAAAGAAAACAGTGTCTCTGTGTTGAACCTGCACGTAGGCTACAAGGCGAGGGAAGGAAGGTGTGAGGGAGGGAAAGGTAGGGGTGTGTTTGCTTGGACACTGCTTTCCTGCAGGTAGGAAATGACAAATTGGCCTGAAGAGATCCTGGAGCACAGTACCTTGTAGCAAAGGAGGTGGAAATTGTCCTTTCCACTTGGAATTCTGCTGTTTGCTGCTGTTTGCAGCATCCTCAGGCAGCCCTTTCTGCGTGCTCTCTGTGGCTCTGGGGAGCAGCCTTGCCCTGCAGCAGCTTGCCCTGTGTCTGTAGGAGCTCATCATGGGATGTATGGTCTGTGGATGAGGGACAAATCCCTGTCATCTGAATCTCTCTAACAAATAATGAGACTGACATCTACTATAAAAGCTTAAAGCTTAAGGTCTGCTGTAAATCAGGCTTCAGTGTAACGTGTTCAGACTCTGAATGCTGGAGCTGGTGCCTCCCTGGATATCGTGGGAGGCACACATGGTAGTAATTGAAAGATACTCTAATTTCTAATATATGTATCTTCTACTGTAGTCTTGTTGCCTTTTGCCAAAGCTAGGCTAATAGTAATAAATAATATTTAATGCTCTTGTGATGTAGCAAGCTTGGCAGCCAGCCTGCTGGAGCTGAATAGCTGTGTGATGATACCAGCCTCAGAAGTTAAGGAAGCAGTGAGTCTGATGTGCAATCTGTCTGGTACATAACAGTTTATTACACAACATTTTTTGTGTCACTACTTTGAATGTTACGATGACAAATAAAATCCACTGCGTTTGTTCCCTTCAGTAAATGGAAGGTAAATGGAGCTGATACTATTATAACTTTTCCAAGAGGAATCTTGCAATGAGGAATTCCTGTTCCAGTCCTTAGCTGTGGTAACCCTTCTGACAAATGCTTCTTGCCTGGGTGCTAAGAGTGAGTTTCCTTTCTCCCCCTGAGCAGAACTGTGGCCACGCTGTGTCTGTAAGTCTGTGTGTCAGTATGTCCAGAACAATTCCAGCCTAGCTTGTGTGCTGGCTGCAGGAAATGGTGTAGTCACACAATCAGTTTGCAGCTCCATGGATCGAGGTCCAGAACAGCCTTCCCTCTTTCTGTGTTTTCTCTTCAGCTGGTAGCCACTGGATAAAGGTTTTGGAAGTGATATAGGATAAAGCAAGGAAGTTTTAAACACAAAACCCATAATTTTCAAGGGAACAGCCAATGAGTTCTCCAGCTTTGAAGTCTCATTTTTAATAAATTAACAGTTTGATAGCTGGGTTTGTGTTCATGGTGCTTTAGCACTTTCCAAGAACGTGTTGAGAGGAATGATGAGGAATGGGTCCAAGACAGTGAATAGTGGAAACATCCACACCTGACTGAAGAAATTATGGTCTGTGGTTGACCAAAAAGTTGTGGTACAAAGTGAGATTTTTTTCCCTTTTCATTTCATATTTCTTTTTTCTACCTTTTCTTCTAATCCACGGTGTAGATCAGATGTATTTTCAATGTCTTTGTATAACTTATTTGGGAAGATTAATTAGTCATCAATCCATCTGCACTTTTCTGTAACTTTTTAACAAAAACCCCAGGCTTTTGCCAGGCAACTGAAAACAACAACAAAATAATCTTGGCTTTTCAGAGGAAGGAAGCTTGGACAGCGTGGATCAAAACTTGCAATAAAGTCTTGCTGCTGTTGACAAGATCTAACAGAGAAAGTTGTTTTCCTGTTGTAAACTCTGTGGTTCTACAGCTGTCATCAGGAGCAGAGGGTGGGATTCCTGCTGGTGTGAGCAGGGCAACATCTGTCCCAGTAGCACTGGATTGTAGATGAGGAGGCTCTATTACATTAGAATATCTAGTGATGGTGTTGAGATTATTGCATTCAGTGTGTGAGGAAAAGGAAGATGTGTGAGTCGAGTGTAGCTAAAAAATGAGGCCATCAAAGGATGATGATCAAATCATCAAAGGTTCACACATGCTCCAGAGACTCCAGGCTGTAATAACAAACTCTGCTAGCAAACTAATTCTGAGAGGGTTGCAGGAAATAAATCAATTGCACTTGTCTGAGGAACACTTAGGGAGTTAGTTTGCCTTTCCCGTGCACTGGGGTCTTGCTTATTGCTTTGCTATTTCTCCTCCACCAAACTCATCTTCTGACTGCCATATATATGCCTGCGAAATGTATTTTAGAAGGAATTTGACTCTAATCCAAATATTTAGTGTGACTCAAGTGCAGTTCAGTGCATCTCTGTTCCCATTCTGCCGAGCGAAGCGTAGCTGTCCAGCAGTTGCATCCAGCTGTGAGTGCAGCCATGCAGCTGTCACCAGGGAGATGAAGCACCTCTCAGAGCTGCTTTCTGTGGGTGAGAAGCATCACTGACTCTCACAAGACTGGCTTAATCCTGTACCATTGAAAACGACCCATCAGCACGTTTCAGTCAGTCAGGTGGCCCACTGTGGAGTTCAATAATTGCACATGTAAAAGATGTTTGCTGGAATGCTTGCTGCTTTTTGACCTTTTTTTGCTGTTCATGATAGTTGGGTTTTTAACACAATTAGTAAATGAAGGCATAATGGGCTGCAGGATCTTGATGGTTTCTAGTGTGCACTTAATTGGTGCTCACTTGTGCTAGTGCCACTACCAAAGCCACGCAGAAGCAGATACCCCTCAGAGTGTGCACTTGTGCTGTTACAGATGTTTTCACTAGTTCCTCCAGCTGTTGCTTTAGTGTGTTTGAGTCCGAGCTCTAAGATTTTTTCAGAAGCATGTTAGAAATTTTTGGCTCTCTTATTGTATCAGGATATTGTAATACACTAATCAATTACTTACAGGTGAGTTGCTTTTATCATGGGATGGATCATTAGCTCTAATAACGTTGCTTTTTCTTGTTGGTAATCTTGCAAATTACCTGTTGTTAACTGCTGAGTTGGTGCTTTTTTATTATTGTTAAACTCTACAATCATATTTTGACTACTTCTCTTTCTGTCTCTCCTGGTCAATCTCTTCCTCCTCTATAATATGCTTCTAGTCTACTCCTAAATTGTGTGGAGTCCTTTCAAACAATTTAAATTGTGATTGGTTTTCTTTGTATAGTCTCTAAGTGGCTGTTTCCTAGCACATAGTTTATGACATGTGGTCTTAAAAGCAGTGCATCAACAGTGAGTTCTCCTCAGTGCCTGTTGTCCTGACTCTGTACAGATCATTTTGGGGTGTACGAGTGGCCCGCCCTGTGCTAAGCTGTTTTCCAGCAGCAGAAATGTTAATGGATGCAGTGTTTGTTGATTGTGCTGCAGTGACCAGGAAGCTGAAATCACATTCCCCAAATGAACTGCTGTGTGATGTCTTTCTGTTTTTAATGGTCTTCTCCTCAGAAGTGCCATTACAGTATTGCTTCAGTTGGAAAGAACAAACAGGTTATTTTTTAACTGTGCAGTCAATAGCATTTCAGCTAATAATGAATAAGCACTTACAATAATCTATCAACAGTAAAGGCTTTTTGGAGTCGTGCGTGATCTTCCTGTCTGCTCCCTGGAGTTCCAAGTATTTATGACTTGGAAACAAAGCCCCTCAGAGTCAAATGGCATGTGAAAGAGCTGGAGCATACCTGCAAACGGGCACGGGGTGGAGAGCAGCTACTCATGGACCTCTGGCAGGGCCGCTGCACGGGCACTCCTCTCCTCCACCCATCCCCTCTTTCAGCCAAGAGGTAGTTCCCTCTGTGGAACAAGGAATAAAATGCACTTGGTTGGGTTAGCCAGAGAGGTAGCACTGGGTTCTGCACATCCCTCTTCTGAGTGTGTGGCTGCTGAGGAAATTCAGCGTTCCGTGAGGCTGAAATGGTGTTTGGATGAGAAAATAACATAAATTAGCAATTAAATTGGTCTAAAATCCAAATGTTGCTTTGAGCTGCCTACAGATAAAGCCTTTAAAGCTGAATAGAACTCAATCTGATGAGTGAAGATGATTATTATATTATGGCTCCTAATGTGAGGCTGAATGGAATTGGACAGAGTCTCACTGCGATGTTTGGCACTTGCTCAGTTTCAAATTGGCAACCTCAAAGAGAAGAAAATGGGTTTGTTTGTGGCTTGGTTTGGTTTTTTACACATTCCTTCTAGCATTTTAAAGGCTTATTCTGAGCCTTTAAAAAGGGGCAAGCTACTGGCAACAGAGTTCTGACTATAGACTATATCTATATATTAATATATCTAATATATATATATTAATATATCTAATATCTATATTTATAGGAAATAATTCAACAGGATTACTATACTCAGCTATCACTAAGGCATTGAGCTGCTGCTTATCAGTTTCAAGGGATGAAAAAGCAGTTTTAGTAAAGAGCAGGTCACCTGGGAGGGAGCCCCACCATGGGAGGTTGTGTCACTTATTTGGTGGCTTTCAACAGCACAGGGTCAGAGCATCTCTTCAGTAAGCAATGTCAAGCACCCTGCAAGTGGCTTTCACATGATACCTTCTCTTTCCTATAAGTGGCACAATATGTTAAGGTAGTTTTCAAAAGATTTTTAAATAATCTTGCAGACCTTTAAAGCTATTTTGTGGTTTCAGAACTTCTGGCATGATTACCTGATGTAATAAAAGAAAACAGAACGAGATGCTTTTAAAAATACACAGAATATTTGGAATATTTTTCATTATTTAAGCCGGTTTATAGTTGCAAAAATCCAGGCTTCTGGGCACATTTTGGATTGCAGTGTCTGCTGCAATCTTTCAGTTTTATAGCATTGCTGGAAATAATTTTTCCTTATAATATTTTTCTTACTAGTGGATGCATTCCTTCCTTCCCAGATAACCCAAGTCTTTCACACCAATGTTTTTCTTTTTTGAAGTTATTCAGCAGGCTTTTTTTTTGAGTCAAACTAGGTGATTATGAAACTTTGGTGTTGTTCATCTGGCTAAAAAGGGATTTGAGAACTGTCCTGGTCCTGTTTTCCACTTCGTGGGCTCTTCAACAGCCCAGTTTCTCAAGGGGTTCCCAGAGATGGTGCTTCTGCTTTTGGGAAGGATTTTCAACCACTGGAACCAGGATCTATTGCAGGGCAAGATTGTGTATTCCTGCCCCTAGTGATGTCTCCTGTTGCTGCCATGCTCTCTGTCATTAATAAATACAAATTTGAGCACCCAAATACTGACAGAAATGTTGAGAGACAACATTAACATTTTTCATCACACTGTGAAAATCAATGCTACGGCAAACACACTCACACTTTCTCCACTTTGGAGAGCCTGTTTCATAGGAAATGTGCTTGCAGAATTTTGACCCCCATGTTGTATGGGAATACATTCAATAATCACAGCTAGATGGTGTGTAGATGTTCACTAGCAGCGGGGCTGAAACAAAAGTGCTTCCTCCTCTCTCATTTCCCCACCTGTTTGCAAATAGCTGCTATTTATTTATTTACCTGCTTTTGCAGCAGCCAAACATCATCATTCCCCTCCTGTGCTTCTGTTGTTTAAGTAAGGTTAAATAAAATCCCCCCTTGTCAGGTTTAATCTTCCCGTGGTGAACCGCAGCAGCCCCGCTTCGTGGCGTGGTGGAAGCAGCAGATTCCAAGCGAGGCGTTTGAGGATGAGTAATTGACTTAGTGTGACCCAGGGTGGGTGCCAGTGATGCTCTGCCCACTGGCTGCTGCCCCTGGGTGCGTGGTTGAAGCAGCTGTCTCTGGGTGTATAGGTGGTGCTGCTTGCTGCCCTGTGTGCACTGCTTTTAGCAGCACAAAGCTGAAAACAGCTCAGCTCAGCTTCTGTCTGCTGCTCTGTTAGCAGACAGGGTCAAGGCTCTGGTTTTCTGAGGAGCAGCACTGTAGTTAATGGATGTTCTCGCATGCCACAGTTTAAAAAATAAATAAAAGGGAAAAAAAAAAAAGAAGTGGGAAGTGGAGCGGGTTATTAGGAGAGAAAAATTCCCCTGCCTTCCTGAATTATTGAAGGTGACACAGAACACGCACCCTGCGGAATATTCGGGGCTAGCAGAAGGGAAATGACTGTTTACAGCAGACTGGCATGGCCAAGGTGAGGGGGATTCTCCCTCGGCCACCTTCACACAGGCAGCTCCCTACAGCTTTTGAAAAATGAACCTTTTTCCATTACTCACAGGATCTTTTTCAGCAGCCTCCTCGATGTGTACGGGTTGCTGAGTTCATTAGTCTTCTTTGTTTGCACGTTCTAGGGTGTAATTTTAAAAGCCAGGTTACCTAAAAAGGGGCTAATTCTTCTCAAAGTCTCTCCTGGCAGCAACATGTGAACTCTGTACAATTCAACATTGATGTTTACTATGGTTAGCTCAGAGAAGATTAATGTGTTGCTTAAAGAACACAGCGTTTCCCTGAATGAAATTTATCAGTTGACAGCCCTGGAATTACTTCTTTTAAGTTAAGAAAATATAGACTTTGGCACTGGTAGAAGATTTTTGGGAGTGAGTGGGAGGGTGGCTTGCAACTCCAGAGGGTGTCAGACACATACTGAATACGTGCTGAAAACAAAAGTGTGCTAAAATAACCTAAAGCTTCGGACTCAAGCTAACAAATAAAAGGATGGGGCTCACGTTAGAGCCTTTGCTTGTTCACACCAATGATTTGTGTGCACAGGGCACGCAGCATCAGCCTAAGACTCACAAATAAAGTGTAAGAGCAGTGGTGGTTTCCAGACATCAGATCCTGTAGGAAAGCATGTCTACATTTAAAGATCACAATGAGCTTTATTTCATTTGTGTATCGTATATTGCACATTTTGTTTCAAACACTGGTTATCACAAACCGTAGAAACAGTAAGAAACTACTTTAGGAAATGCAGCAGGTGAGATGTTCTGTGGACAGTCAAAAGTAATGAAACTAATGTGCTGGGAAATTCTCATTATGGAGCTACTCCAGCACACAGGCATTGGAACAACCAACACAAGGAAACTGTAAAGCATCAGCTGCCTTGTAACCAGTGATTTTATAGAGGACAGCACTGTCACATCTCTTTCAGCTTTATAAATAAGTGATCAATGCAAGCTGAAACCTATTTTTTTCCCTCTCTTCCTTACCCAAATTTAGGCTTGAAGGTGATAGGGATGTTCTTTTGTCCAATATCTTGGTCAACAGGCAGCTAATGAGGAAAGTGTAGTTGAAAAGGGGGCTTAGCAAGGTGTATTTGAACACAGTAGTGTACTAGGCTTTGATCCACATCCTCAGAGTTTCATTGTTGTGCCTGAACATCCCCAGATGGCCACAGCCTTGGCAGTTTTACTGTATTTTAGTATTAGTGTGTCTTTTATTTTAGCAATTTGGTATTGGTGAGCCTCCCAGAGCCTAGCAGTGACTGCCTGTGTGTGTTACATCATCACCCTGTGCTTTACCTGCTGGCAATAGGTGCAAAAAGGTCACCACTGATCACCAGGGACTGTCACTGCAAGTGCGTTTGGTGTGGTGGAGCAGCTGCTGCAGAATGGTACCCATCCAGCCCTCGGGAGGTGGGGTCTTTGCTCTCCCATGTAACAGATTCTTCTCTGGTTTGCATATTTAAGTGACACCCGGGGGAAGCTGTGGAGATAAGGTCAGGATTGCAGCGGTTGCTGGTCTCCCCCCAGGGAAGAGAGCAGCCCCTGAGCTGGATTTGACCTGCTGCTGAGGATCCTGCTATTACCACGGATGAGCTCCGTAGGTATTTCTGTTCTTTGTGGTGGAGTTTTCTTGACCCTTCCTAAGCCCCACAGAGAGATGCTTTAATGGCACGTTAACCTACTGATCGGTGAACTCTGTCCTAATGGGTCACGGCAGAGGCAGAGATTTTCTCTCTGATTGCTGGGATTATCCATGGAAACTCCAATTACCTGCTGGGGCCGGGGTGAGAAAAGTCACACGCTGCCTCTGCAGCACTTGTGTCTGCAGGAGCAGTAAGCGCTGGCTGTTGCAGGGGTTAATGCTGGGAGCCTGGCACCATTGTTAAGGAGCCTGGGAGGGCTGTCATGTGCTTACCTGCTAGGATGGGATGAACTCCCAGGATGAGTGAGGCTGGAGTTGCCTTCCAGGGGTTTTACAACCCCCATGGCTTCCCAGGAAAGGACAGATCCCATGATAATGGGAGCGGGGCAGAGGCAGAGCAGAAATACACTGGTGGGCTCCTCTGCTCCTGACCTGTTGTGTGGGCTTCAGCTGTGGGTTTTCAGTGCCAAAAGCCAGGCTGCCCCTTCTCTGTACTCACTCTGGAGCTTGAAACTCCCTGTCTGGCTTCAGCAGCTGCGTTTCCAGGGATGGTGTAAGCTGAGATGGTTGCTTTATTTTGTGTTTGCTTGCTATTTATTTGCCTTGCTCTCAGCTTCCATGTGAGGAGTCTCCCACAGAAGTAGTCAGGGTGAGGCAACACCGCCCATGCTCTGAATTCATCAGGGAAATAAGGAGATGATGCCGTAGCCAAAAAAAAGCACCAGTGAAAATGTGTGATTCTTAGGGGTTTTTTTTACTAATTTCTATGTAGTGTTTAATAGTTGTGTAAATGAAAAACCAAGAAACCAACCCTGTACTGTCACTGTTGAGACTTCTGTGTGCTGTGCAGCTGAGTGAGCCCTGGGAGCCCCAGACACGGGTTAAAATCTGAGCTAGACTGACATTCTCAGACTTCAGGAGTTAGAAATGCACAAACCCTCTGGGACTATACAGAAGGGCTTTGGGAAAAGAGCTGGAGCTTTTAATGTGATGTTAATTTAGGTGCTGTCTCACATACTGGCCATAGGTGGACTTGAACATGGATCACTTCACCAAAATAACAGAGGAAGAACCAGAGAGCTGCTCTGTGTTCTCCAGTGCAGGTTGAAAGTCTTCAGCCTGTTTCTTCTGTCAGGCTGGCACTCAACAATGCATTTCTCACAGCTGAGGACAAAATATTCTGATTTTTCTTAATCCTTTGCAGCTCACATTGTTGCTCGGCCCATAGGTCGTGTGTTTGAAATCTCTCTCTTAAGGTCAGCATACCCTTTACTTAAACATTGCACTGTGTGCCAGGGCACTGAAGTGGGACCGTGGATTCTGGAAAAATTAAAATAGGCCAGTGAATCGTGGCTATTATACTGTATTTCATCCCACCTCAGAAAGCATAAGTGTAAAGTGTGAGTTTTAATTAACAAGTACATTGTCCCAGTGCTTTGGCTTGGAAAATTACATATCAGTATCTAGACAGTTTAGCAGAACATTCATCTCTCCCTCTAAGCCATAAATAATATCCCTTGGCTTCCCAGGACTGTTTTTCTGCTCACTTTTAGCAGTCACAGGTACATAGGATCTCCTAATGGTCAAGGTAAAATAAAAGAAGGATGGTAATTGATTAAGGCTACCCCACTTGCTAAACAAAACAAAAACCCCCAAACTTTTCCATCCCTGCACCTCCTGCATCACTACAATGGCTCCTCATGACATCCAGCCAGAGTTTTGCCAACTAACCTTGAAATGTATCTTTGTGTTTATTGTCAGGGCCTTGCTGGCAAATTGAGCTTGACAATGAGATGGGGAAGGCAGTGGGAAGCAGGGTGACCTGGGACTCTCAGCTCTGCTAAAACCTTTCAAGGTCTGCAGAGTGCCTTTTCCACCGAATCAAATTACCCACTGGGTGCCTACTTGGGTTAGCTAATCATTAATGGGGGACCCAGGATGGTGGAGTTTGTAACCCTTTCTCTTGCTAATTAATTTTGTGTGTGTGTGTGCTAAAATACTCTTTCTCCTGATGCTGAGAGAGGCTTAAGGAAGGTTCCTGGGGGTGGGTTGCCCAGCCTTAGCTCAGTGAGGCAGCAGTGAGGCTGCCTGGCTCTCACTCTCCCCTGTCCTTGCTCATTGGAAGGCTGAAGAAATGAGCTTAGGACACAAGTTTTTGCAGAGTATTTCTGGTTTTGGGGAAGGAAATGGCCCACGCTGGGTGTGGCTAGAGAGGATGCTGTCTGAAATGCAGGCACTTTCCCAGTCCTGAGCAAGTCCAGCTAGGATGCTGTGGGATGCAGGGACTGTTTGTGAAGTGCATATATGGTCAGAAAACCACTGTGTACAAATGCTATCATCCTTCTCCAGAGATCCCACATCTGTCACTCTTCCAACATCTATCTGTTTTCCTTAGTTCCCAAAGAAAATCCTGATGACTTTTTACTTTTATTGGCTCTCTGGCAGTATGAGAAAACGAGCTGGATTCTATTCTGGTTTGTTGACCCTTAACAAAGTTGTTAATTGTTTTCTAACGTGAGCCAGAGAGCGTGCAGTGTGACTGCAGGTCAGGCTCCAGGTGTGGTTTGCAAGGCAGCCTGTTACAAAAACTACTTGTTTTCTTATTGTTTTGCTTGGTCTGTTTGAATCTGGTAGATGAAGGAAACAAACTTTGGAGCTACTGCAAAACAAATAATGAATTTCAAAACAAACACATGAATTTCAGTGAATTTCATTACGTTGCTTCTGCCAATCCACTTTTCACCCTGTCCTTGTACCTTCAGGTCTTGTTGCTCTCGTGGAGGCTTTTGAGCATTTCTGCCAGTTAGCAGCATCTTCACTTTTTCTACCCTCAGAGCTCTTTAGAATTAAATGATATCTGCCACTTAAATAGCAATTTGCATCCTGAGAAGATCTTGAAAGCCTTTGTTAATGCTCCCTCCTGCAGGGAGATGGCAACACACGTGTTTTTAGGATGAAAGCTGAGAGCGTGTCAAGCAACTTATACTGGGCACACATGAAACTGGTGCCATTTAATCTCGGAGTAAATGACTCGAACATGTAATTAAGTTTCAACTCAAAGCATAGGAATGATTGGAAATGTAGTTCTAAAAGAAAACTGAGCTGCAGTGGCTACTCCTCCTGTAGAGCCACTCGGTCTGGGTGACATGTGCCTGGCAGGAGGGGCTGGCTCTTGGTCTCCAGGCCGGGCATCCAGGGAACACCTCCATCCATCCCGTGGAAACAAGCAGGTGTGTTTGCCTCCACGAAATGCAGGGCATGATGTAAATGGCAGAGGGTTAGAAACGAGGTTGTCTGTGGGATCTGAGGGGCAGCAGTCGTGGAGGGGGTTGGTGTTTCATAGATGTGACCGGTACCATTTGAATCCCCGTGGCTGGTGTTCAGCTACTCTGCTGCCCAGCTTCTGGAAGGACTGCTGAGAAATGCTCACACATCAGTTGTTGACAGTATGGTGCTCGCCTTATTTATTGGCCCTGTCATCTCCGTGCTGTTAGAAATGCCCCCTTTAATTGTTCAGAGTCATTGCAGCAACACCTGCTGGCAAGCTCCGGGCTGAGCTGCTGGAAGCTTTCCCGTGGTGACATCAGCCACCAACTCATTCCTGGCCTTAGCAGATGGTTTCCATTTCTGTTTCACGTGGGGTTTCCTTAGATCTGTTCCTGACTCCAGCAAAGGCCAGCCACCCTTCTCAGGCTGCTCACCATCAGGAAATGCATGGCTGGGACACTGGGTACCTACCCTCAGTGGGAGGATACCCCGCCAAAGGTGTTTGCACTGCTGCAGCTGACAGTTCACAGCCACCCTTTCTTTTGGGATGTTCCAGTTGTAATCTTCTCCAGGCTCCAGTGTGTGCTGTCCATGGCCATCTCTGTGGCTCTCTGTACCCATTCCAACCACCTGGCTCCCATTACTCCCATTTGGTTCCCATCACATGCACTTCCTGTCTGCATTACAGAATTGATTTTAATTTCTGAGCATTTAACATAAAAGGTTTAGTCTGGTCTGTATGTGCAAAAGAAAAAACTCATCCCCACCCCGTAATCCAAATGGGCCATTTAATTTCTGTGTTCTTATTCGTTACAATATCACCAAGAATTCTGTGTTGTGCAGCCATGCCTGATGCTGAGGCTGAATTTGCTCTTGTTCTACTGGGAATTCATTGGAATTTATGGGGTGCTTTCTTTATTTCCTCAATTATATATATATTTATTAGAGCATCTTTCATAGCTTTAAGTGTCTGCATTGTGCTGCCCTTCAGAGATTAATGGTAGGTAGCTGGGCATAGCTATTACTTGGAAGCAAAGATGATGATGGTGCAATCCAAAAACATGCAATGACTCTTAGATCTTTCTACAGGAATGTGTAAAGAAAAAAGATTTGGTGAAGACAGTGGACAAAAAAAATTTAAAGCAGCAGCTGGCTTTATTCCTGCCCTACAGGGTCGAGGAGGGGATACCCAGTGACCAGTCCAATACTTTGCACTGGGTATGAAGGTACTCGGGCCAAGAAGGAGGAGAAAGATGGGTCTTTGTGCCCATGGACTGAAAGGGCACATCTGTAGAAAGCTGTGCCATAAATACTAGAATTCTGTGAATTTTTAACTCGGTTGGGAGCTGAAAAGACAAAGGCCCAGGTGAAAATGCTAGCTGGTTAGTCTAGTGTAGAAAATCTAAGGGGCAATAGCAAAGTTCTGTATAAAAATTAATTAGAACATGGCATAGTCAGTTGTGATCAAAGAGCATGCAGTTATTGTGAAATATATCCTTGCTGGAGACAATTCATTTTTAATTTATTAGATTCCATAAATTGTTTTCTGATAGGTTAGGAGCAGAGATCTATCAAGCTCTGGTAACCAGCTAAGTCAATTAGTTCTGAAGTATTTGCTTACCCTTTAATAGCAGTAGACAGCAGCACTGGAACCACATGAGGGGAGCTAGTGGGACTTGTTTTCTGGGTTACAAAAGTGCTTCTAGCCTAGAAAAACATGATTATTTTAGCAAAATACAACCCAGTGCTGCTCCAGTAAGGAGGGAGGGAGAAAGCAGAGGTTGGCTTCCTCTTACCAATTACATAAAAAAAACCAGCTTTCATTCTTTTCCCCCTTTTTCTGCATCCTAGTGTAATTGATTTTCACATACAGCCCTCTGTGATTTCCAGAGGAGATCTGGGAAAGTAGAACGTGGTGTTTTCACTCAGCAGAGGCTGGTGGCTGAAGGATGGGCAGTGTGGAAATATTCTCAGACCTGGGTTTGGGTGCTCAGGGCAGGAAGAATGTCAAACTCTTCAGGAAAGCAGCAGGATATTTTTGTTCTAAGATGATTATTCTGGTATCTTGGGCCTTTCTTATGTCGTTCAGACTATTTGGTGGCAATTTACATATAATGTGTTCCCTCTCCTCTCTCTAAATTAGAAAAGGAACCATTTTCTCCCAAAGAAAAGGGTCTTTGGGGGATGTCCAGGTGTGCACAGCTAAATCCTGGGGAAGGTTGCAGGGCACCAGACTTTTGTTTTCTGAATAAATAAGCTATTGTAAATCAGCAGGCATGAAGCCAAGTTATAATAGAAGAATTTATTATAATTTAATGTAGATGGTGGATAGAATGGATAGATTGTAATTGAAGCTAAGTGAATAATTCCAGTAAATAATTTATTCAATGAATTTATCCTGCTCTTCTACTCAGAGATTGCTTTTACTCTCCCTCCTTCTTGCCCACATTTTATAGCCCATGGGTTTTTCCTGTATCCAGAAGGAGGTGTGTTTCATGCTGGGCTTTCGGCTTCCTTCAGGCAGCAGTGGAGTTGTTTGGGTTTACACAGATAATCCAGGTACTCCTCAAAGTGAGGCTGCTCCTCTCCAACCATTTCAAAACAGGGGAGTTCAATATTCATAAAAGCAAATTATTTTAAGAACAGAATGTATGAACAATAGTATAGTTTTTTTTTCAGCTGTCTGGCGTTTTTTTTTCATTGATTTCTATATTAATATTGGAGCAAAGACAGTAATTTCTGGTGCTTTTACAGCTGTGAAAACATGCTTATTGAGAAAAGAGACTAAACTGTAGGAAAGGACTCACTGTGCCAGCAATATTTAATACTTCATTGTAGGTCCACTCTTTTAAACATCTGTCCCTCATTTAGTGTATTTTTAATACAGAATTTTTAGTGTGGGCAAAAATGTAACTGTTTATAGTAAGATGCTTTCCTGCAACTGAGAAAAAAAAAAAAAAGCAACATAGGATTCTATGAGAAAAAATATATTTAATGATTGATAGGATTTGGGTCATTGACCTTAAGCTTCCATAAAATAGCAAGTAATTCTAATTGAAATAAGCACGTTTCTAAGAACATTAATGCGGCCAATAAAGGAAGTTTCATTGCAGTAAACATGGGGGCTGGAAAGGGAAAATGACTGTGGAGCCCAGATATTCTGCATAAAAAGAAAACCACTGAATTATTATTATATTATTATTATTATTATGAGTATTGTCATCATTTGGGAGGATGTGGTATTAAGCAGGAGATCTATTTTTTGTAGTAATCCAGTCCCCTCTGCTAGGCCTCCATCCTCACAGCAGCGCCAGGATTAAGCCTGCAGCTGTACAGACTTAGTCTTAGGCACTAATTAAGAGAACCCCATTTTAATGGCGTTACATCCAGGGTTAAAACTCCAGGTGAGGCCAGCTGAGAGATTCAGAGGTGCTGAAACAATCTGGGATCACCAGAAACTTGGCACCGGCGAGACTGAAGTGACCTTTCATGAGGATAAGTAAGCCAAAGAGAAACCGTCTCAATCCTCTTTTCATGCCAAAAAATAATAATATATATATCCTAGATCTATCTATCTATCTATCTATGATATATATATTATATATATAAAAAATTACTCCCATGCCTTGCCACTGTAGGCCCAGAGAAGTGTGGCTCACATACTAGGTCGCGGCGTGGCTGCCGGGCGGCGCGCTTGGCGCCGGGAGGAGCGCGCTTGGCGCCCAGTCAAGCGCGCGGCCGTGGAAGCGCTCGCCCAATTAGTGTTTTAACAGCTGCTTAAGGTTTATTTCAATGGGAAGAAAATTATGGAGCCCAATTTTGTGTAATTAGTAGAGCATAAAACACGTGGTGCGTCTAATTAAATGTTTAAAACTATTGACGTTACGTAGCTACTGTTGAAGGAAATGAAGTGGAAAATCGTTATGATTTTTTCGGTTGGTAAATTACTTCACAATGAGCTCAAAGGCCCATTTGATAAGATGAACTCAATCCTGCCGCAGAGTGATGAGCACCAGGGCCTTTTCACACCCCACAGGTATGCAGAGGTCTCACCAAGTTAACTGGTGCGACTGGTTGGCGTTTCAGGGCTTTCCAGCCCCCCAGCATCTGCTCCACTCCTCAGAGCACACCCCGGTGTGTCCCCGCTCCCTTGCTTTGCAGCCCCTTGATCCAAAGGGTGACCAACTGTGCACTGTGGAGCTGGAGCCCTCGCTTCCTGAGCCCAAAACAATACAGCCATTCAGTGAAAATCTAGCAACTCGTACAAAAGAGTTGAGAACTGCAAGCAAATTCAAACCCGTTGTATTTCACAGCTTGGCGTTGTTGAAGCGCTTGGCCTTTGTGTTGCAGTTCTCAAGACAGACATGGAAATGAAATTCCTCACCACGCAACATCAGTTGCACCATTAATTTAAATCCTGTTTTGCTCCCTGGTGCTTCTACCCAAACTTAAAACATCCTCATTCTCCTTTTATTTGTGGGAGAAATGAACAATGTTGACAGTGAAAAAGAAAGTTCTGTGATTATTTTTTTCCCCGTTTGAATCCCTACAGCTTTCACCTAGCTGCAACTTAATGCAGGGATCCCAACCCAGAGGGATCTGCAATGCTCTGGTAGGCTCAGGGTTCCCCAAGAGAACAGATTTGCAGTTAGTTACTGCTGCTGAGGTTGCTCTTCCTCATGTACAGGGAGGAAGAGAAGGGGACAAGCACACATGAGGCTTTCCTACTTCCTAGGAAACTAAAACTAGGAGCTGATTTCTGCCAATCACTGCAATTCTACTCAGGAGCTCACTGACTTAAAAGCTTTCTGATATAGCACGAAAAATGCTGTATTTTATATATTTGTCTATGTAATTTTCCTGACACCCTCCAAGCTCAGTAAGACATCTGTCTTTTTCTTTGAGGAACCCTTTCCAATGCCAGTGATTTGATCTGCTATTTTGAATTTCCTAATGCCGTTTGGAAAGCTGCACTGGTAGCTTTAGGAGGACCACAGGAAAGCAGGATCCCCAGAAGCTGCTTGCCAGCTTTGTGTGAAGGCTCTGAGCTGAAAGAGTTAATTTCCACTTTCACCATGAGCTGTGTTTACTGAGCCTTTCCTATTCCTTTGTGGTAATTGGCACCTTGGATTCTCTACTAATTAATTGGGTTGCAGGGGGCAGGTGGTGCCATTCTATTTTGATAATCCCTGTCAGCAATGTCTGTATAATCTTGTTGTTTAATTAAAGCAAATTTGTAATAGGGGTGCATGAACTTGCAACAGTTTTGGGTTGTTTTTTTTTTCTTCTCTTCCTTTTTTTCCTCTCTTTTTCTCTCTCTCTCTCCCTGTCCCCCCACCCCCTGGGCTTTGCTTCGCTTCAGTGGGCGTTCACTGCTGGGGGCAGTCCTGGCACCTCCACAGCCCCTGTGCTATTGTCACTCTCTGCTCTGTTTGGAAATGTCTTACTTCATTAGCACTCCCCAAGCCATAAGCCAGTTATTTTGAAACGCCTTTTTTTTTTCTTTTTTTTTAAAAAAAAAGAAGCAGCCCACAACATTTAAAGAGATTTCAAACTTGTGCTTGAAGCTGCAAACAGTTCAGAAGGTGCACTGAGAATTAAAAGTAGTTAGTGAAATATTTGACCATTAAAACACACTGCTGTAAACTTTTATCAATTCGTTGCTCACAGATTTCCACAGCCCTGACAAAAACTGAAAGCAGGGGAAGCAAACCTCAATGCCAAAAGCATTTGCCTATCTGCACTTGAGGCAGTTGAGGCAATAGGAGCAAGGGTGGACTATTTTTAACACTTGAGGGCAGATTGGAGAGCTGGCAGTTTAAATTTCTGCCAGTCCATGTGCAGTTTCAGGGTGTGCTTTATTATGGTTAGTGAGGCTGGCTCAGGCCAACTGCAGCCACAGTGGATGGTAAACTGCATCCTTGAGGAGGCTTCGTGTCTCTGAAGGTCCCCTCCTGCCCCTAGGGCCTCCCTGGTGTTTTGTCTATCTCCTCTTCACATTCCACTGCAGAGGACAGAGGGTGGAAGGAGCTGGAACAAAATAGGAGGGTTGTTTTACAAACACTTTAAAGGGATAAGAAGTTGAAGGATAGCTGCTGAAGGCTTCCCGTGCCACGGAGGACATTTCACATTGTGTGCTGAGAGCTGGCTGCTGTGTGCTGCTGTTCAAGGGGAAAATGATATTCTTTGGGTTTTGGCTTGGTTTTTTTCCCCTTTGCCTGCCCAGGAGGCATGCAAGATCCCAGCAGTAATGAACACCCTGGTTTTAACCAAAATTCAACTTGATAAATTGATAAAGGAACCTCTCAAACTCTTGGTAGGATGTGAATGCACACAGTTGCCTAGAATCTAAGAAAAATAGGTGTTCTGTAGTAGTTTGATTACATTATCATCCCTCTGTGGATGGGTCAGATTGATTCTTTATAGGAAAAGAGATCCCTTCTCCAGTGGCACTGTCTCAGCATGTCCTCGTGTCACTGCAGGTATTGTGCCCTGTCCCACTGGACGTGTTCACTAGTGCTCTGTGCTGAAGCCACCCATCCAGCAGCTCCTTTTCCTGCAGCAGTGACAGAGACAGGTGGAATCCCCCTGTTGTGGACCTGCACCCTGCCAGTCAACAGGGTGCTGCTGCCTCCCCTCCCCAGCCCTCTCCTGGGCTGTCTCCCTGGAAAAAGCAGCTGGTGGCTCAGTGGGAGCAGTTGAGGTCAAACAACACTGCAGTCATCTGTCAGTGACCATCACACCCGGGAGGGCAGCTCACTGCAAGAGATGGGCTCCTAAAGCTGCACTGAAGAATGTTTTAGAAAGTCCCAACTGAAATTTGTCTTTATTTTTGAAATGGATGGCAGTGAATTAGCATTTTCAGTGGGAGAGTGTATTTGGTCACTGGGACAGTGATAACATGTCACTGAAGACACAAACAGATGCAATAGCTTCCTGTGTGGCTTAAAAAGCATTTCCACACAGTAGAGAAGCATCTCTGCAGTTAGGAAAGTCAGTAGTGGAGTTAAAGAGCAAAACCAACGCTTCCAACACAATCCCTAGGCTTCAGGCAGTGTTTCTGTAACCCAGGTCTGATTGTGGAGCTGACAGTGGGGTGTGTGTTTCAAGAGATGCCAGAAATACCTGCTGAGGGGAGGCTGCGTGGTACTGAGGCCAGTGCTTGCAAGAAGAATGTAAACATCTCTAAGATACCGTGCCTCCTTAGCAAGGGTGTTTAATTGGTGATGTTGCACGCTTAAATTGACAGAGGTAAGAATACACTGCTGATTGGCATGACAGGTCAGTGGAAATCACCATCTTTACATCCAGCTCCTGCTTCTAGTGTCTGATTCCACAGGATGATTTAAAAAATACAATAAACACGTGAGCATTTAAAACAGGAGGACGGGCTGTTTTGTAAATATTTCCCAGATACACAGTCTCAGCTGTGAAAGCAGCTCAGAGTTGCTTGTGCAGGTTTTTTGCTTTGAGGCTGTGGGCATTATGCTCACGTATTGTGCAGGCTGCCTGCTTGAGTTGCTGCAAAGTTCATTCTACTGCTGAGGCTGTCAGTGGCATTTATGGATATTCATGTGCAGTGAACCCTTGAACCTGAGCTGGTCATCTGAGCGTTGCTTGTAGTTAGAGTTGTGTTTATGCTTAACGTTGGGAGCACTATTTAATTGCTCCCTAGGAAAAATAATAATTGCAATTTGAAGCTGGCCGTAGGGTAGCCGGCGGCTGCGGCCACGGTGGGCGCGGGGAGCACCATCTCTCTGGGCAGCTCTGCTTGCCTGCCTGCTGTTTGCAGACCCCCCAGAGACTGCAAACGAATGTGGGACAAGTCACAGAATCACAGAAATTAGGGGCTGGAAGGGACCTAGAAGATCATCTAGTCCAACCCCCCTGCCTGAGCAGGATCATCTAGACCAAGTCTCTCAGGAACAGATCCAGACGGGTCNCTCCAGGCTAAAGAGCCCCAGCTCTCTCAGCCTCTCCTCATAAGGGAGATGCTCCACTTCCCTAATCATCTTGGTGGCCCTGCGATGGACTCTCTCCAGCAAATCTCTGTCTTTTCTGAACTGGGGTGTCCAAAACTGGACACAGTACTCGAGGTGGGGTCTCACCAGTGCAGAGTAGAGGGGGAGGAGAACCTCTCTTGACCTACTGGCCACACTTCAGTCAGTCATTCAGACTGTCCCCTGGCCCCCTCCCATCAAAACCGGCCCCGGCAGAAGTCGCGGGATGGAATTAATCCCACTGCAGAAATACTTGCCGGGCCCTTTTCCCTGCTGTCAGCTGCCGGGGCCGCAGGGCTGCGATGCAGATCCCGCCCGCGACTCGGCCGCAGGATTCCTCATCGCGAGGCCTACCTGCTAAAGTTTCCCTTCTCGGCAGCTCAGCTCAGATGGGAGGATCCTGCCCGAGCGTCTGGCGTGTCAGCTGGGGCGGCGGGGTGCTGAGCCCGGCGGCGGGGTGCTGAGCCCCTGCTCCTGTAACTGTAGCGGGGATTCCTTTGGCTTGCCACAATGCCGGGAATGCCTTTGAAACGCTGCCCATCCAGGCAGCAGATGGCTGCCATGGGAAGCAGGAGCTGCCCTCAGCACGTCACAGCTTGACATGAGTTTTCTGCCATTCCTTGGTGTCTTTCAGACTCGCAGGAATCCTTCTGTGTAATGGGAACAGCATCTTGAGTCTCTCTTTCTCCATCCCTCTGGTTTCCATTTTCCTGTCAACTTCAAGGAAAACCACATTTTTGTCTTTTTTTTTTCCCCCCCAGATTCCGAGGGTAGGGTTTAAGAGGCGCTTGAGCTTTAAATTGAATTACTATTGAATTTAAACATTTGGAATGAATTCTGAGTTACTGAAACTAAGCCTTAGTGGAGACTTTGACAATGCAGGTTACTGTTCCTTCCTTTTGGGCACTAATGCAATCCGACCATAACTTACAAATGTGATTATTGACAGAAATGTAGCTGCGTAGGAAAACCCATTTTCGTAATGCATTTTGCTGGTGCTTCGAGAAAATGTGATTATTTTGTGTTCTCACGTAGCAATATTAGTGAGTGCTGCGTTGTGGTTAGACTATTACATCAAGTGACTACATGAGATGATAATTAAAGTTCATGTTTTATCCAATTTTCACACTTGCACTTAAAAGGTTGTCATCAGCAATGGATAGTTAAATCCCAAATCAGCTGCCCCCTGCAAACATTAACTCGTTAAGTGGCTCTGCTTGCTTCTAAGCACGTGTTTCTTTCCATCTCTGTGGCCTTGTAGGAAATGAGCCTTTTTGGGTTATGGAACAGAGGGAAATAGAGGTGTCACCCAGTCTGGCAGCCACTTTCTCATGGGCTTTGTTCATACTGCTCCATCCTCTTAAAAAAAGATGAGAAGCAGATAAAGGCAAACAAGACAACTCCAAAAACTTGGTGTGTCGATATCTCTGTAATAAAATCAGGATTTGACCTTGAAAACGTTTCCTAGTTACTACAAAGACAAAGAACAGAAGCTGTCCAATAATGAATTCCAATGTGGCATTAGAGAGAAAAAGTAGAGTAGCCTGTTGTAATTCTTTAATTGGACATGTATCATTGTGGGGTTGTTACTTGGATACCACTCCTATTCCTATGGAAATGTGTTTCCTTTTATTAACAGGTGAATTTATTTGATGCTATTACAGACCTGTAGGTTAATTCTAATTCTCCTAACCTAGTGTCATACTGATACTGTCCAGCTACGTGTTTTCAATGGGCATGTGACTTCTGGTGTCTAGCTCTTGTTGTCCATGAATATCTGCAAGTGCAGTAGCACAGCCTGAGGATGGTTTGAGGTCCTTGAGAGATGGTGAAGATACCAGACTTTTATCAGCACAGAAACTGACCATGAAGATGCTGCTGAATCATCCCAGCCAAGCAAAAATTGCAGTGACTGCCTGAGGCAGGGTAAGCAGCGCGGTGGGGTGAGGGAGACTTGCAACCAGTTCTGTCTTCAAGAAGGTGTTCCAGTTATGCAAAAAGCCCTCGTCGGTGCAGCCTCAGACATCAGGGTTGTGCTCTTAACATTCCCTCCCTCTCCCACTGGGAAATTCACCCTGGAAAAGCCTTGTCCCCCGGTCTTGGCAACGGCTGGCGAGTGTGAGCAGAAGCGTGGGCCTGGAGCCTCCCTGGGAAGCTCAGCTCCTGGCTGCTGGCAGAGAGAGGGACCTGTCTGCCTTTAAACAGGATGGTTTAGAGGTGGAGGAGCTTGCTTAGCACGTGATTTGTTTTACATGCAAAAGATATTGGGGATTACACTTCGAATGCTGTTTTTCAGCTGTAGGGAGCTGCTGCATCTCCAGGTTTGTCCCAGCTCCTCACTTGGGGCCAAGCTTTGGTCCCCCTGCACCCTCCAGCTGCTGAGGGTTGCTCTGAGGGGAGGAAGGGCTTTGGATGACTCTTCTTTTTTTGCAGAGCTTGCTTAAACAGCCAATCCTTGCTCTGCTCACTCCGGCGAAGGAAATCCTGTATGAACTGGAAAGTGTTAGAAAGGCTTTAATGAGATTATCATGAACTGTTACTTCACAGAAAAATCCTAAACCCGCCAGCAGCTGGACTGTGTAACTGGGGACAGGTGAAGGAATGTGAGGGCTAAAGAAGCTGTCTACTTATTTTACTTAGTTAAAGCAGCAGAACCAAGGGTTGGGGGGTTTTAAGTGAACTTAATAGAAGTGATACTGAGATTAGTCCTGGAAAATTCTGTGCAAACTCCTACCTGCCTTCAAGTTCATCACCTCAGCTAGAAGTGCCTTGGGTTGCATTGTGTCCTCATCACGTGAGAGACTGCTTAGAGGTTTTGGTGTGTGTTCTGTTGTAAGACAAGGACTTTAGTACCAGCAGAATGAAATTTGGTTGTTGAGTGGTTTTGGGTTTTTTTTCTTATCTCTAACCTGCTTCTGGTAAACTTGTAAATACAGCTGAGATTATTCCGATGTCAAGCACTGCTTGTGCTCTGTGCAACACAAGTAAGGGAATGGATTTGCTGTCCGTGTGTTTGGTGACTCCTGTGGTCCTTGTGCACCTGTCCCTGGAGGGAATTTATAAATAGTGGGTGTGTGTTATGGGTTTACCCTCCCTGGAGGCCTGGGTACCTAAAAGCAGTGGGACACTGTCGTTCCTCAAGCTGCTCTGAAGCCCAGCCTGATTGTAAATACAGCAACATGCTTTTGCCTAATAAAAAAAAAAAAAAAAAAGGCAGTTTCAACTGGAAATCATAAGGGGCATGGGAGAAAAAATATGCTCTGCAAGCATTTAGTGTGGGATTTATTTTGGCAGATGCCTATCTTGAATTTGTAGGACACGGGCTCTTTCCAAATCCATCGGACATGCATTTGGCAGCGGGGGAATAAATCCTTGTCTTTGTCCGTTTATTGCTTGGGAGAATAGCTCGCAGGCTGAAACACAAACTGTGGTGAAAGGAACTTCTGAAATATGCCAATAAGTAGTGATAAGATGCTGTACCACGGGGCTCTGCCAGTAAGCTCCTTGCTGAGCACACTTTGTGTTAGAAAAGCATGACCTGTGATTTTTATACATGCTCAAAACCCCTTAAAAATACAGAATTTACAGTAGAGCACCTTACTGATGCAGGTTAAACCCTGGTGTGTCACAATCCCAGCTCTGCCTGTTACCTGGCATCACAACCAGCTCAAAAGGTCTCTCCCAGCTGAGGGGAGCTGTCGGTTGGCTCCCACTGTGCCAGGCAGTGCTGGCATGTGCAGGGGTGCACGGGTGTTGCTTAAGCTCCCTGACAGTTGTGCCAAGAATAGGACTGAGCCTGGCTGCCCTCAGCCTTCAGCCCTTGCTGCTGGCCAGGCCAGAAGGATAAATTTAGGTTCCAGGTGGTGAAAGGGGTTGAAGAGCAGCTGCCAGCTCTGCCCACAGCAGGCGAGTGGGGACGGTGGATCTCGGCTATGGGTAAGAGAAGAAAGCACTGAAAAAGCAGTGTGAATGATTAAAAGAGTGTTTTGAAGGTAGTTACAGCCCTCCCCTGCTCATCTTCCCCCTGTACCCAGCCTGCACCAAGCCATCCACCTCTGGTGCTCGTCTTCTGGTGCCTTGCAGCCTCACCCTTGGCATATGGGGAAGGAGAGGGGGAGATTTGGGAGGAGCACTGCTCCTGCCATGACAATCAGGAAGGTAGCAATCAGCTACTTCTGCATTTGGTTTTGGATGCACGAGGCTTTGGAGGAGAGAGTGGCTTTGGAGAAGGAAAAAGTAATTATCTAATTAGCTTAGATCAGAGTCAAGCAGAGCTGTGAGCTGTGAGTAGGCAGGTTAAGGCCTTTTTGGCAAATGCACATGGTCAGATAGTAAATCGTGTGTTTCCTGAGTGCTGAGTTGGCTCTGGGGGGGGAAAAGGAATCCTCCTTGTCCTCTCAATAGAATCTTCTGCTTTGAACAATGAAAAAAGTGAATAAAACATCTGATTCCAAGCAACAGAGCTGATTTCTGAATGTCTCACTCGGTGAGTGCCACATCCCCCTGGGAACACTGCATTTGTATCTGGCCACCTCAGCTGAGAAAACAGCGTAGCAGAAGTAGGTGGGTGACTAAAATATGAGATGAACTATCTCCTGGAGGAGCAAGGAATTCAGATTTTGGGACTGGTTGGAGAGGACTTCAATGAGAGGAGACAGAAGAAGGAAAATGAAATCATACATATAAAAAAAAAAAGAGCCAAATTGGATTCTTCCATTTAACCTTTTACATAACAAAAGACAGGAGACATCCCAATGAAATTAAAAAGCAATGCATTTAAAAAATAATAAAAAGCAACCCCCTTTTATTGGAGACAGGGATATGGAGAAGCTGATCACGGGGGTACGTAACCTTTGGGGAAACACTCTTCGTGGCCAGGGGAGGCTTTGTCCTGCCACGGGCTGGGACACCTGGCCCTGGCCCAAGGGCTGGGCAGGTAGGGATGCTGTGGGTACTGCACAGATGAGCTGTTGTAGAGATGTTTATGATACATTTTCTCCAAAGCAGGCCTTTTTCTGTGATGGATGTGGCACTGCCAGCCCCTTTGTTCGCCTGCCCTCCTCCCCGCCGCCCCCCGCCCCAATTTGTTGAAGGCGAATTGTTGCCTCTGGTAACTGCAGAGAATTTGTTGAAAAGCAGGCTTTTGGAAGACAATGGGCCCCAAATATACTGTGGCACAGCTTTAAACTTTATTAAGTCTGTCTTGGACTACCCTCTCCTCTCCCAAGTTAAGGGGAAGAAAAGTTTGGCAGCCTCCATGCTGTGAGCGTGATTGATGCCCAGAACATCTGAGGGACTTTTGTGTCCAGCTTGCTCTCCATGAGTGCATGATGTGTGAATACTCAAATAAGGTCAGCCCTTATCAGAGGTAATCTAGGCCTGAAAGCAGATCAACAGTGACAGTCACACCCCATAAGTGAGAACACAAATCATCCTTGCATGCTTTGGACAAGTTATGGGATTTTCTCCCTTCTTGCTCCCGTTTTACCCTTTCCAAACAGGGGGGAGGAGGGGGAGTGGCAGGGAAGAGAGGAAACTTTGGCAGATCTCTGGAAGGGAAACAAAAAAGGAAGACAAAACCCTGAGGAATACGTGCCTGGAATACTAGAGAGCCCTGGCAGCCAGGCCACGGGGGAATGGGGCTGTCTGGGAGGCAGGGGCTGGGGGCTGCTGCCCCTCTCTGGGCTGGCACAGAGGACCCCACAGTGGAGCAGTGTGGGAGGGGAGAACCTTGGGCACAAAAGGTTCAACTTGGGCACAAGAGGCTCAACTTGGGCAGAAGAGGTTCAACTTGGCACAAGAAGTTCAACGTGTTGCTCCAGCACCTTTCAAGAGTCTTTTCAGAGATTTCTAAGCATGTCACACACAGCTTTTAGCTTTTGTTGTCTGCCTGTCTCTGGGTTTGAATGCCTCAGTTTTTCAGAGTGGAACGAAAGCATCTTTGGGGTTTGTGCCCCACAAAAGGGGACACTATATTTCACCACAAAGAGAGTAAAAATAGAGCACAGTGCCTTAATTAATTTCTGCCAGCGTTCATGGGGAAAACAGGGACAAGCAAGTTTGACCGAAAGGAAGAGGCTTCAATTTGTGGATATTACTGTGGTTTAAGAACTGTATTGGGTTTTTTTTAACTAGGAAAGAGAGCAGCAATGTAATGTCGTTAATTTAGATTTTTTGATTTGTGCTTCTGCTTAGAAAAGGATTTTAATCTGCGAAGATCTTTTACAGAACACAGAATATATAGGAAAATAGCATAATTAGCAGGAAGAAATCTAAGATACAGTTACATCATTGATGACATTAACAGCTATGGAAACAATGATGTCAACCTCTGTGATGGGAAAATATTTTTTTCCATATTTTCGATGACATGAAAGTTTTCTTTCAGTTTTCAGAAATAGAATGTCCCTATCAGGGCAAGAGTTTGCACTACTTTTGTTTGTTTCCATCCATACTCTATCTAAAAACCTCTCTCCCCTTTGCTTCCCATCACCAGTCAGCTCTGCTGAACAGGATTGTGTTGTTATGTCCAGGTCAGAAACACTGGAATATGGGACAGGGAGAGGAACCTCCCGTGTCATCAAATCCGGGAGGATGGTGCCTCAAGCAACCACGCTACACTTAAATAAAAATCAAGAGGTGTGTTAAATGAATTTATACTTCCTTTCTGGGCACTGTCCCAAGGATGAATGCCACCTGTTAGCCATATATCCTGTGTGGATTTGCAAGGAAACCTAATTTAAAGAGCTAGTTTTAAGAGAGTCCTCCTGCCATCAGCACCCTGAGGTATTTATTAGGCACTGATGATTAATACTGCCAAAGAACTGATCAGGGGCAGGGAGTTTTCAGTGCTCCACCTCAGCTCCCGTTTGCACTCCTGCTTGCAGATCTCTGCTGCCTGCAGGGAGCCAGAGCAGCTCAGGGTGGCCACCCCAGAGCACCTTGGCTTTGCTTGCCCAGTCCCAGTGCAGCTTTCCAGTCATGTTTGAGGTTCAGCCCACTGCCAGTGTTGTCCTCAGTTTCTGTCTGTCCACAGATGTGACTAACGTGCAATAAAAGGCTGATTTCAAACACTTATGTTTGCTTTAGTCTACAGGAGAAACTCTTTCTTTGATGTGTTGATTATTCTGGCACCCTAAAAGCATCCCCAGTTAGATTCCACATACTTCTAATCACAGTCTTTCAGATACAGATGTTCACAGCTCTGAATTCACCCAGTGCTGACTGTGGCTTGTGCTCTGATCCGAGTGTGCAAAGCACTGACACTCTTCTGTCTTGCATCAGAAAGGCCCCAGGAGTGCCATCCTCTGACCTAGGAAGAATGGTCCACTCAGAAGTGTGTGTGAGTGATGCAGCTTCGTTGTTAAATGGGGCAGTGATCAAGCAGGTACTAAGAGTTAATGGAAGGCTGAGGCAGGAGAAATTCCACACTGCAGTGGGAAGGCAGGAGTCAGGCTCATCACTCAGCTAGCTGCTCAGGGTCTGGGCTCTGACTGCCTTGGCCAGCTTACTCTCATCCCATTAAGCTGAATTTTATTCTCTTCTTCCAAACTGGTGTATGACAGCTGTTAGGCGGCCACTTCAAAGCCTTCCATTTCACTGAGCACCATCAAAGATGTGGATCTTCCCCAGAAAGCTTCGGGGGGATCACTTTTTTTTTGGAGCAAAATCCCGTTTGAAGCCTGGTAGTGGAAGCTGCTCGCTGAGGTGCCAGGTTTCCGTTAGCCACAGCACCCCCGTGCCAAGCTGAACAAAAATGAGCTCATGAATCACAAAACCTACTTCTCTCCCAGATAAAAATAATAGTGCTGCCGTTAATAATGGCTGTTGATGCCGAGTTTGTCTGTAAAGAGCTAGTTTAGCCTCACTCCGTGGCAGTTGGGAGTCTCTTTACCGTGGCAGGTCAGTGATTTTCCCGTTCTATTGCCATCAGTCAGTGTTTCAGGGGTCTCACCAGTGCTTCGTTAAGAATGTAGACCACATACTTCTGCTGTTTGGTGCAGCAGCAGTTGTTCCAACACTTGTTCCTGTCCCGGGGGCTGATACGTAGATGGATTATCTTGGGAGTTTGCACCCACTGATGCTACCTGAGTGGCTTTTCTGATCAGAAAATCATCAGTTGAAAATAGTACTTTGCCGAGTAAATATGAAGCATTGATTACCGGAGAAGTCTACAGCCCTAGGCACGGATGAGGTGGCTTTGTTTTAGTGCAGCCAGCAGGGAAGCGACACGACTGCCGTGCTTGTGCGACCGTCGGGGGTGAGTCCAGCCCGTGTGCACGCCGGGTTCACCGACAGGCTTAGGGCCAAACCATGCACCGCACGCATGCTGGAGCGGCTCGTTTAGGACTTGAGAAGCAGCAGCAGCAGCAGCAGCTTGGAAAGCGTGGAGAGCAGTTGTCCGGTGGAAAGCTGCAGCGGGGCTCCCTGATCTTGAGCGACGCCGTTCGGAGCCGCTCCGCGCTCTCCTCCGGCCGCAGGGAAGCGTTTGATGTGCCAAGCCCGGAGCAGTCTGGGGGAGTCCCTCCCTCCACCCCGGGACAGCCCGGTTCCCTCCCTGCCCCGCCGGCGCTGCCCCGCCGCCTGCCGGAGCCGTTCGGGGGAAGGGGGCGCGGCGAGGAGGCGGCGGCCGGCGGGCGCTGCCATGGGCCGGCGGGAGGAGCGGCGCTGCCCGCGGCTCCTGGCCCTGCTGCCGCTGCTCTGCTTGCGCGCCCGAGGTGAGCGGGAGCCGGCGGGGCTCTGGGCAGGCTGGCCGCGGACGGGGTGAGGAGCTGGGCAGGGTTTTAGCTCGGCCGCGCTGCCGTCGGGGTGTCGGGGAGGATGATGCTCCCGAGGAGCAGGCGGGGGAGGCGTGAGCCGCCGCTCGCTCGCTGCTAGCACCGCTTGAGGCTTGCTCGCAGCGCACGGAGGAGAAACTTTGAAAGCAACTGCGGTGTACGGCTGCTGCCTTCGGAAATCGCGAAGCTGAGGCGGTCTGGGGACTGGTGCGCTCAGCCCTTGCAGCAGCGAGGGGGGTTTCTGTGCTGGTGTACGCGCGGACTCGGGAGCCTTGTGCTGCTTCTCTAAGAAGGCTGAACTTGCTCGTGCGGCGGTTCTAGCAGGGAAGGATCATGCTAACTGTAAGTGAAAACGCCGTATTTACTTGTCAAGAAGCAAAAAAACCCTGATGTAGCTAATAAGGGGGCGCTAATTAGGTTGTAATGAGGCAGAATTTTGATTGACAGCAGAACCGTAGGAACTTTATTCAGTGATGGAGACTGAAAATAAGGAACGCGTATGAATGGGTTTGAAACGTATTTATAACAACTGTATTTGAAAGCAGGACGCAGTAAACGAGGTGGGCATGGTTTGGGGGGTTATAAATGTGCTGTTAGAGGAGTGTGCCTCATTCACATGCTGATGTTCTTTGGAAGAACTGTAGGTACTGTTGCTGAGACGTTTTTCTGCTAAGTTTAGTGTCTTAAGAAGGGTAAATAATTTAATGAAGCACTCTTGCTGTTTTGGCTCAGATGTTTTCATCACAGAGCAGTAAGTGAGCATCACATCTGAAAAGATAAAATAGTCACAGCAAGAAGGGGCTTTTTTCTCCGCACAAATCACACAGTTCTGTTACCTAAACAGATGAACTTTGTGTGGCATCACCTGTAGCCTGCATCAGCCATGAGTTTTTCTTGTGCTTGGGCTGATTTTGCTCTGCCTTCCATGATAAAGCTAAGCAGCCGTGGGGTGATACTGAACCTTGTGCAAAACCCTTCGCTGCTGCTGTTGTGCCCGAGCAGTACTCGTGTGACGTGTAAGTGGCAGTCACACCTGCCCGGCCGCCGTGGCGATGGCTCAGTGACCCGCGCAATTCTGCCAGCACCCTCTGCTGGGCTGCACCAGCCTCGCAAACCAGCAGCCACAAGTGTTTCTGAGTCACTCATTCTCTCTTTCCTTTTAACATTTCCACGGGTAAATGCTTCGCCACTTTTTGTGCGTGTAATCCCCTTGTTTCCCCTAAAAACTGGGGGGTCCTTTGGTTATCCTCAGTTATCCATGCCACAGTAATGTGCTCTCAGAGACACTGACAGTCTTGGCACAAGGACCTTGGAGGAGATGAGATGGATTCTGACTTAGCATCTGCAGGGTGTTGGGCAGTTCCACACAGAACTTACACAGAAACGCAGTCGGCTGCTGAAAGATGTGCACAGAAAACTTCTCTAGGCTGGAAGAGACCAAGATTTTCCCTTCTTTGCAGAATTCTGGGCACAAAGATGAGCATGCAAAAAAGTTATACTAAAAGAGAAGATCCTGGGATGCTGTTTTATCAGCAGTGTAAGTACAAGTGGCAGCAGGAGATTCCCAGTAGGGTAACTGGAAACTCAGCTGCTCATGGGTTTACAGCTTGTGTTTGGAACACGTTCCCAGCTCCCTGGCACTGGGCAGTCAAATCTTTCCTGGATTTTGGAGCACTCCTCTGAAATACTGAACAGCCCCAAATCTTCCAGCAACTAAAGACAAAGGGATAGCAGTTGAAGCTGAGTGCTTTAGGACCTAAACCCTTGGATAAAGAGCCCATAAAGCTGTGCCTTGTGCAGTGATATTCTTGATGTCTTTTCTTTCTGAGTTACATTAGTCTAACACTTTGCATCCTCCTACCTTTGGGTTATGGGTCAGAATCCCATTGCTCTAGGCAGTCTTGAGGCCAGCTAGGAGTTATAAAAAGAGATCTTAAAATCAAATTAAGAGGTCTTTTAAGTAATTCAGTCCATACCTCAGGCCAAGAGCAAGGTTTCTAAAGCCATATTAATGCTGGCTTAAATTTGCTTAGTGTAGATGTTTCTGTTCTTTTCCTTCAAAGCTGCTATTTCCTTGCAGGATGATCACAGTAGGGACATGAATTATTAGCCTGTGGAGTCTGCCTTTTGCCTGGACACATGCCTGGGGAGATCCTGATGTTTCCACATGGCTGCTAATATCAAATATATCATCTCCAGTGTTTTGAGGACAGTTGTGAATACTACCTGTTCTGCAGTTCACGGGCAGTCGTGCTTGTCTTCTCTCTGCAAAGCCTGTACCTTGTTCTGGAGAGAATTTAAACACTTCTGACACGGTTTCCTCCTGACAAACATATGGTGGCCATTGCTTATCTCTTATCTTTGTTGGCTGTGGTATTTTTGTCTGAATGTATATCTTCTCTAAAGCTGAGATCAAAGTGTGAGGAAGAAGGGTCAGGCTGAAGTGCAAATCTTGCATTCAGAGCATGGCATTAGTGAAAAGCAGGGGCAGAAAGCACAGTCAAGCTGGGCAGGACCCAGCTGTGTCTTCCAGGAGTGTGATGCTCGTGCCTGTGGTGCTCTCTGTTGGTCCAATCCAGCCTGGTGCTGTGGAGCAGCACATCAGCCTGTACAATTAACAGCTCCAGAGCCTGGGGACTGTGACTAGACACAATTGTTCATTATTGTTGCACTCTGGTGAATATATAGACTCCATGTAACTAAATTCTTTGGTATAATCACTTGTCCCACGCTTCGCTGCTCAAGGGATTTAGCAGGGAAAAAAAACCCAACCCCCCAAAAATTGCTGTTCACCTGCTGGGCGAGTTGTCTGGCAAAGCACCAGGCACCCTCCTCTGCTGTTTGCTGCTCCTCAGTGTGCTCTGTGCTCTAGAAGCTTAAAGCTAAACGTTCTGGGGATGGAGAGGCAGCAGCTGAGATTATTTGGCTCGCTGGGGATGAGGTGGGAAGCACGAGGATGGGGAAGCTCTGGGCTGTGTCACTCCAGCTCTGTGGTGTGGCTGAGCAGCGTGAGTTTCAAAGAATGATTTCATACAGGTCAACTGGTCTGGGAGCATATGGCAGAGTCCACTGGAAGCATGAACCCAGCTGTCCAGCCCATGCCCATGGCTGGGAGCCCGAGCTGTACACCACAGCTATTCTGTGGCATCCCCACCTATGAATCTCTCACTGTTCATCAGCAGTAAGAGCAGGCTGTGGTGAACGTGGCAGGCTCACAATCTGATCTCCTCAGCATCATACCTGGGGGGGAGAGAGCAAGACTAGGATCTTCCCTTCCTTTATTCCCCCCTTCCTTGTTCTTCTAGGAGATACAGTTCAACCCAGGACACACGGAGTGTGCTTTGCACCCACGAGTTCCTGAGTTCCTCACCTGTCTGGCCTTGGCAGATACAGTGGGTTAGAAGTCCTGACTCACTTTGCAGCTTGGGAAACTCTTCACTTGTGGGGGGCTTTTTTAATGCCTTCTGGTCCAGATGCATCACTAGAAAGCAGAATATTGAAGTGGACTGAAACTAGATGTGCTGTGTTAGCCAGAGTGACCACGAAGCTTTTACTCCATAGGTTACTTCAAAACACCTCTATGAATTTCGACTTGGTGGTCCTGAGGCTGACAGGACTGCTCTTTTCACTGAGTGTTTTGGAGAAGCTGATGATCTGTCAGCAGTTTCTGTGCTGCTGCTGCTTCAGGCACAGTGTGTTCATGCTCACACCACTCACAGCATTGTTCTTCCTCTGCTGGAATGTGGCTTTGCATTAGCTTAGCAGTGTAAAAGGTACTTGAGGCTGGATGTGTAAACATCCTGGACAAAGGAAACGGGATACTCAGAGCTCCTCTTTTGAAATGGAGTTTGGGAAATGCGGCTTGCTGGGCTTCTTCAAATAAACCCTCCATCCATCCATCCATCCATCCATCCATCCATCCATCCATCCATCCATCCATCCCGTTTGGGACAGCTGTGCTGCCCTCCACCAGCCAGCAGCCCTGGGATGTGGTCAGGGGCTGTTTGAAGGGCACCAGGGCAATGGCAGGTGTGAGATGGGTCTCCTTTGGGCTGCTCTGCTGAAGTGAATGCCCTTTTGGAGCCTGTGTCACAAGTATTCCGTGAGCCACACTAAAGCTGCAGCTCCTTTCCTACTGACCCACAGAGCAAATATGCTTCTGGTGGATTAGAAATGCTTTGCACACAGACTGCACCTGTGTGAGTGAAATCCTAGCTCTGGATTTGAATGGTTTATTTGTATGAGGTGGGATTTTGAAGTCACTGTGCTAAAAGATCACAATATTTCACTCACTAAACAATTAAAAAATGTTGGTGTAGGGAGCAAAATTCACTGTTTCATTTTTGCTCGTTGTTTGTAAATGTTTGGCACGCTGGTGGCAGGGACAGTGTCTGTGGTTGCTGCTTCAGCAGGCTGCAGGGAACACAACATCTCAGGAGCTCCCTGGGTACCACCACTGCAACCCACCCCAGCTGGGTGAAAAATGTGGTTTCCTGTCTTCATTTGAAAGAGTGTTTTCCAGGCTTACTGACATGCATCCTCCAAATTCAATTTTCATAAATATTTCATCTCTTTCTTATGCTCAATTTAATCTATCAAAGCCACACAGTGCAGGAGACATCTGGGATTGTGCTTAAGCAGCTGGGTTTCATTTGCAGGAGGTTTCTAGCAAATTTCTCTTTCTTGCCGACCACAGAATGCCTTGGTGGCTGTGCAGTAGCAGTGGGAAATTCAGAGTAAGTGACAGAGCTTCAGAAACACATGGGCTCCCTTTCTTTCCTTACCTGGGTTAGATGCCATCTAAAGCTGTGATGGGCAGCTCTGGTTTGTGTCTGGTCAGATTCTAGTGTGTGGATGGTATTAGGGGGAAAATAAGTCATAAGCAGAGTGAAAAAGAGCCATTAAAGCACCATTGCTACTATTTGGTACATATATATATATAAGCACATTTATTTTTTCTTTGTTTTTTTTTTCTCCCCTTCTCTCCAAGTTTCACTGTTTGATATTGTTTTGGCAGTAAGAGAAAAGGGGACCTTACTGAGGAAATAATATAGCTCTGTTTTCCTACTAGGCAATTTCGTGTTCAGTCCACCAATGACCTTTCAAAGATATAAAATCAGTGAGAGCTGAAAGTCTTCAGGTCACTTTGCAGCTTTGTAGTGTAATCCCACCTAGATGCACAGCTGATTTCTGGGTCCAGCTCCGCAGAAGGTCTGCGGCTGAGCCGAGTTCAGCTGATTTCAGTGGGAATTAGGCACAAAGATACCTTTGTGAACCTGGGCTGCTCTCCTGTTTCACCTTCTCCTGCACAATGGGGAGGATAATGCAGTCTGACTCCAGGAGCTGCCTGTGAGAGACATTAATTGGGAGCAGCTGTCTCCACTGGTGACAAAGGCCAAGGAAATATTTGTAGATATGTATATAAACAGCAGCAGTCTGTTGCTGTTCCATATGCTGGACTAAATGGCTTTCAAAATCAGAGTGGTCCTGTGGCAGCCACTGAGGCTGTTACATGCCCATTAATCAAGGCAGCTTAATCTAAAATACTGCCACATACATTTCCCCTGCAGAAGGCCAGAAGAGTTCTGTCATTCCTTCAGTTCCCTGGCCCACAGGCAGCATCTTCCCTCGTGGAGTGAAGGCAGCCAGAGCTTGGCCTCATCAGAGCTGCAGGAGGGATGTGTGGGAGGAAAGGTGCGTGTCCCAACCCCGCTACTCCAAACCGAATCTCTTCAGGTGGTCTCCTGGACCAAAGAGTTTAACCAACTGCTTAACCCACTCGAGCTGATGCCCTTTAAGCAGAGTAAGGTGATGTGTAGCTGTAGCTCTGAAATGATGGCAGGTCTGTGAACAGCTCCCAGTTTGTGGAGCAGCTGTGTTCAGAGCAGGGGATGCTGCACAAGCCCAGAACACCCTTCCTAGTGTTGCACCCAGAACGTGCTTGTGTTGCACACGCAGCCTCTGCTTGACCTCTGTGCATATGCATTACTATGCAGCCTGTGATTGCATGATAACAGATTAGCTTTTCCATGGGACCCCTGCTCTCTTCAGCCCCAGAGATGGGCAGCGGTTGCTTAATGAGCCCCTTTTCTTTCAGTTGCATTGTTCAACGTGTGACCCTCGCCTTATTTACTGCTGCTATTCAAACCCTGCTGAGCCCAGAATTATTCATTTCCTTCTGCTTTTTTGCTTTGTTTTGCTGTTGTGCTTTTTTTTTTCCCCCTGAGACACCCATCATTACAGCATCTGAATGTTCATTAACTGCAGCTTAGTTAGAGAAGTCTGTGTGGCTAGACAAAGAGGTGTCTGTGGACAGCTATGGAGGGCTGTGCTTCCACCCTGGGGTCAAAACAGCCTAACTGGGTGTAGCTCCCACTGTTGGTCCAGCTCTGCTCGTCTTGGGCAGCCCTGTGGTGGAGCAGGTTGGTGTAACTGCAGGGTACCCCCAAAATCCCACCAGGAGGAAGCCCAGCTTGGTGTGGGACTCTCACTGCAAGTGTCCTCTGGCTTTGGCTGCATCCACTTGTGAAGTCACACTGTCAGTGCCACCTGTGAAGCACTTTGGGCTTCATCCTCTGCTACTTAGGCTTAATAAAGCGTGGCCTTCCTGATGCCAGTGCTACCCAGGAGTGAACAGGTCAGACCCCCTTGGAACAACTTTTTCCTTGGGCTCAGACTGTCAGTATTGTAGGAATAATGACAATCAAAGCTCAGGGTAATGTGCACATCCAAGGTTTGAGTTCCAGTTTCAATGAGGATGGGTTTTTCCCTCTTTGGAAGAGTTTCCAGCCGTGCTCAGGGAGGCTCTGGGATGGTTTTGCTTTGTGGGCTTTGGAGTGTAGCTCAGCGCTCAGCTTACCCCCACAGCACCCTCCACACCATTCCTTCTGACAGAAGGGAGGAGCTCAGCATCTCGCAGGATCAGATTAATACTTGGATGGTTTTCATATCCCTGTAATGCCTAATGACACCTGGCAGAGATTTTTTTTCCCCTTGATATGTATTGTAGCACAGAGAAAGCTGTTTGTGCTGCTGTTAGCAGTCAGCTGTTGGGTGGTTGAAGCCTGCAGTTCGGGGAGGGCGTTTGAGCTTCTCTGCCCCTTCCAGCCCTCCATGCTAAGAAAGGAATTTTTCACTGAAGCAAAACACGGCCTTTTCCTGTCAGCAGCTGGGAGAATGAGGATTAAGTTCTCTAAACAAAGCTCAGTGGCCGTGTCAGGTCTCTCTTTTCAGAGGGTCTGCAAAGCCCCAGGAATCAAAAGGCAGGTTTTGGGCGCAGCATTCCTGCAGAGCACCTGCGTGTGCTGCCCGAGGGACAGAGCTGCCCTGGCACCCCTGCTGCATCCTGATCCCCTGGGATGGCTGGGGCTGCCCCCTGGAGATGTCCACTGAAACTCGGTGGGCACAGGCTGCCAGGAAATGACACATTTCTGCAGGGTTGAGAGCACTTGGTGTGTGTTTCCTTAAACCCCCAGAGCAGAGATGGGAAGGCACTCTTGGAAATAGCATTTTTCCTCTGGTTTTGAAACATTCTTTTGGCTGCTGGGGACCTGAGCTGCACATCAGGCCTGGTGTGGTGCTACAGAAGTGGTTTTACCATGCTCTCCATGTCCTTCCTTGTGCAGGGCACTTGATTTGACTGTTTTCACTCCACGCCAGAAACATTGCTGTCCACCTTCCCCGTGAGTTAACAATTCAGTTCCACGCCTGCACGTGGCACTCCTGTGCTAAATGCCAAGCTCTCCAGCTTCTGGGAAAGCCACATTTGACTGCTCTGACCACCAAAATCCCACCTGGCAGAAGGTGCCATCCAGGTGTGTTGAGTGGGGGGAGAACACAGCAAACTGCTCTGTTGTTGCAGCTTCGCTTTGGCCCTTTTGAAAAGTCAAGGCCATTTATAAACTAAATTAATTTGTATTTCAAAGTATTGATGAGTCTTTTGGAAAAAAAAACAAACCAACAAAAAAGATTGTATAGATGAAACTCCTGAGGGCAATTGCATTTAACAATTAAAGGTCTGGAAATAAGTGTGCTATGGATTATTTTACTTGAAAAAGACATTTTCTTAGCTTCATTAACAGTAATCTCAGAGGAAATCAGGAAACGTGGATAGACGCAGAGCAGTTTTTAATGTTGCTTTCTTCCTCTGAAATTAAGCCATCACGAGCTAAGAAAAATACTGCAGTGTCAGTTCCAGTGCATAATACAAATATTTTCTAATTTACCTGAGCGTTTGCTGCAAACTCTGAGCCTCCAGAGTTAGGAAATTGCAAAATACTGCAGTCTCACCATTTCCAAAGCCTCCGTGTCTCTTCCAGAGAATTTTCCCCTGAGCTCCTTAACATTTCTTCAGCTGCTGCTTTCCTTTTTTCTTTTTTTCTTCTTTCTGGTGATAATAATCTGGATTTCGGGCTGACACCAAGGCTAATACTGTAACTGATCCAAGCTCCATTCAGATGTGAACACAATAATGGGAACAATATGGAACAATATTGCTGGAATCTCAGAGCTGCAGTAATGGAATTACCTTGGTAAGACCTTTGTGGAGGACGGATCTCTTGGCTTGGCAGCTGCTGTGGTACAGTCACCACAATATGGATTTACAAGCATTGCATCAAAGCATTTTGGTTTCAGATTATTTTATCTTTTATTCATTAGGCCAAATGAGATTTTCAATTTTATCCAATTAAAAAATTACATTAAACCAGTGTTTATGTGTAAAATTAGAAGGCTTGGACTCACTTTTTGAGGTGAATTTGCAGAGTGCAAGTAAATCTGGAAGAAAGTTGGACTTGTCTAGGCTGGCTGTCCACCTGAAGTTCCACATGGAACTTTACCCAGCTATTTGTCTCATCATTCTTCAGACCTTTGGGAAGAGAGGTTTATTATTGAACCTTGGTAGAGGAGGCACAGGAATAAATGTCTATTCTTAGGCTTTCAGAAGGTGGTAGATATTCTGATTGTCTGAGATGTTGGTGTTGGACCTTCAGCCTTCATTGCCATCCCGTGCAGGTGCCCGTGGAGCAGGAGTGCATTCCAGCTCTGGCAGGGAGTGGAGAGCCTCTGACAGTGTTGTAGCTGAGCAGCCCAAGCTATTAAAATGTTTCTGGTGGTTGGTCCTACTCAAGGAAAGAGCTGTTTAAAATTACCCATACTACACAGATTTTCCACTCCTAAGGAAGTTTGTCCCTGAAGTGAGCAGCATATTCTGTTTTTATTTTGGAAAGGGGGTAAAATCATCAGTCTTGTCACCGTTGGTAGAGGGCTGGGAATGTGAGTTTGGGGATGTGCTGCTGGATGCAGCCATTTAAGTGCATCTTTGTTATGACAGTTGTGCTGGGTGTTACGTGTTGAACCAGTGTGTGTTTACACACACAGCAGAGCTGCCCAGAGCTGCTGATAGCAATGCAGGCACCATGGGCTGGGGTGTGCTGAGTGCTGGGAGGGAGCTGGGACAGCACTGGGGAGACACCATCCTGCTGCTTGTGCTGCCAGGGGGGGGAGGTGTCTGTGTCAGGGGCTGGCACCACTGGAGCTTTTGCTGTGGTGGAGCTCTCTGCCCCTCTCCTGAGAGCAGCCCCTGCTGTGGCTGTCCCTGCCTCACATCCAGGCCAGGCAGGCACAGCTCTGATGCCTCACTGCTTCCCACCTCAGGCCTGAAGAAGTCCCCTGCAGACCTGCATGGCTGATCCATCAGTCCCCTTGAGGGGAAGAGTGAGTTTTTAAGGCAGGGTGTGCTCGGCTGGGGAGGGAGGGCAGTGGGTTGGGCAGGAGACTTGGTGGTTCCCCCAAACCTCAGCGTTCATCTGAGCTGCTCAAAGCCTGGATCAGCTTTGGGCTGCTGCCGTGATGCCTTGCTGACCTCGTGGGGAGTGTGCAGTGTTTGTGCCTTGCTCATAGCTGCCTCTAATGCTGCAGGTAGCAGCTTGAACTGCAGAGCTGGTGAAGAACATCTTTGCATCCAGACAAGCCCATCCGAAGTATTTGGAAAGCTCAGCTTTCATTTCCCTGGAAAGTATTCAGCGCTCAGCTGTGGGGAGAGAACCTGTGTTAGCAACTGCTCAGTGGGAGAGGAGTCTGCTGGCAGGCTCTGCAGCTCAGCCCCCAGCCAGGGAGCTGCTGGTGGCTCTGCATTCCTGGAGTGGGGCTGCTGAGAGAAATCAGTGCCCCTGTGCTCCCTGCCGCCCACCATGCCCATGGCAGTGTCCTCCCTCTCCTTCCCAAACCATGCCAGGGACCTGTGTGGGAAACAACACCTCTGTTCCTTGGCTAGAGCCAGAGTGACTTACTGCAAAGCTGTTTCCAGCAGACAGCAACCCATCCTGCAGCTTATTAAAGTCATGTGTTCATTTGTTCTTTTCATAATTGCCCCCATTGCAGCCGTGGCAGGCGGCCAGTGCAGCACTGAGGGGAAGTTTGTGTGTCCACCTGCCTCTGCACTGCCCTTTTGCTGTGCTCCAAACCATAGGAACACAGCAGTGATTGCCTCGTGTTGCTCTGCCTGGAGAAGTGAGAGCTTTACAAACCTCTAGGAAAGAAAAGGTTTGGGTTTTTTAAGTTTATCACTCCTTATCTCCATGAACAACAGGTACAGAGTTTATCAAAGCTGCAATTAATTCACAGTTGGAAATGCCTCCCGGATCAGAAACTCGACTCCAGCAGAAGCAGCTCTGGCAAAGGGAAGGAAAAAAAAATAAATCTCCTGCTTTCTATCAGACCAATTCATCTTGAAAATTTTCTTTTCCTGTGAGGAGATTGGCAAAGACAGCTGTTGCCTCATCCTGGAAAACAGCCCAAAAAAGGCCTGCAGAAGAAGATCTTGCAGGGGTTTTATTCTAAGCATCAGGGTTCTGGGTTTGCCTTCATGTCTGCTGGGAATCTCAGGTGAGCTGGCACACGTTCATCCGAGGAGATGAGCCACCAGTGCTGGGCATCAGCCCTGAAATGCTTCTGGGTGAGCTAAGCTAATGCTTCAGCCCAGTGACCTCAGAGTAAGACTGATGCTTTAGTTGTGGTGATACCCAAACTGTCTGCACATGATTTCCTTGCCCAGCAAAGAGTCATGTCTGGTCAGGCCTGAAGGGGAATCAAAGCCAGTCTCCCTTGGATCACCTTCAGGCTGCCCTGACTGCTGCTAGAGAGAACCTCTCACTCCCTTTTCCCTGCTCATCTTCCACAGAAAGAGTATCTCCAGCAGCTTCTCTCTGCAGACTCGCCCTTCTGTCACATCTTTATATTAAAGACTTCAGCAAAGTTAATTTTACAGTAATTCAGTTCAGACACAAGGATGCAGTTCCCCCTCCTTTGTTGTTGTTGGGGAGGCATGAAAAGGGGCGAGGAAGGGAAGGATGTTGGAGAGGTTGCCAGTGGTTAAGTTCTTGGCCAGAGTGGGCATGTGGCTTCTGTCAGGTGACTGAGCATATGCCTTGTCCTTGGGCTAAGAGGTTTGCTGCTTCCACAGGTTTTTCCAGGCTGGATTACCTTCTGTGACCTCTTTTTCCAGGGTGAACATGAATGTGATTCAGACAATGTTAGCCCTAATCAGGATTAGCTCCTTTGTTGGTTTTGCTTGGGAGGATGACTGAGGTGACTGTTTAGTGTTCAGCAGATGGGACAGAACTCTGCAGGGTGAATTTACACATAGTTAATCCAGCTGCTTTTCTGAGCAATGAGGAAACTTCTTTTTTTACTCAGATCCTCAGTGTGAATATTCATGTAGCAGGTAGAAGAGAATGAGAGGTAATCTTCCATCTCTGCCCCTGCAAAGGCATTTATTCTCCCTTGGAAGATCTGGGTTTGGAACGCTGGAGCAAATGATCTGTTTAACAACTTGAAGAGTGTTCTAAATGCACTTGCTGAACACTGAGGTCTGTTCAGTGTGTTGAGGAGCTGGGGGGTGGTCTCAGCAGAGCAGTGAGAAGGAGCCTTAGCATGTCTGATTTTAACTGAACAAGGACTGCTTGGCCAGGGATTTCTTTTGTTTTTCATACAGCTGTACTGTTGGGTTCTTTCAGCACAATCATGCTGGCTAAGCTTGCTGTGTTGTTTTATCCCTTCTGAAGGAAATGCCAGAGCTTTGAGTTTCACTTTCAGCACCTCCTGGAATATGTTTGACTGTTTCTATACACTTCACGGGTCTGTTTGCAGATGCATCCATCAGCATCTGCTCAGCTTCTGAGACCTGGCACTGGGCTTCTCACTTGAAGGCATTGCTCCTGTCAGCAGGTAGGAGGCTGAGAGGAGAACTGGAGTCTCTTAAAAAGATAGAGACAAGCACAACAATTTAAAGCTCAACTGCTCAGCTTCAGAAGTTTCCTACCCTAAATGTTTAAAGTTTTCTTTAGGAGCGTGAAATGAAGGATTGTGTTTGTTGTACAGAATCCCAGAGAAGAGCTGTGTTTTGTCCTCACACAAAGTGTATTGTGAGAAACCAAGGCAGGGTTTTGTCTGAGTGTTGGAGCATTTCAGATGTCCTGTTTTCCTTTGGAAAGCACACACAGGAGTGGAGCTCTTTGCTTCCAGTTGCTGTCTTCATCAACCACAAGGTGTGAGGAGTGAAGAGCATCTCCAGACCATGGCAGTAAGTGTGTCACCTCTGCCCTGCTGCCTGAGTGGTCTTACCCAGGGTAGACAACAGGTTGAAAGATGCTCCAGAAATAGGTGTTTTGAAAAGATGGGTCCAGAAAATGAGCCTCTGTATCAGAAATACATCTGAGGATACTTTGGTGCCTGGGTTTTGACAGCTAAAATGAGGAGAGACCTACACTAAATGCTCCCAACCTCCATTTTTCCTTTGCTTACAGCTTACATCAGATACAAATCTGATCTCTGAGGATTATTTAGGTTTAGATTTCCATTGTTTGCATTTCTTAAACAATATTCTTTACAGTTTAGGGAAGTCCCAGCACACGTGGCTTGAGACTGGCAGATGAAGAGGTCCCTCAACCAGTGGCCTAGAATAGGAGGAGAGGGAAACACCTGCACGTCCCTGCTGGCCAAGGAATTTTGCAAGGGGTGTTTCTTTTGGCAAGAAGAGCTCCCCAGTTGGGGTCACTGTGGAAGTGGAGTCCTTTGTCCATAACCTCATTGCTGAGGAGGTTGAGAAGTTAATGAGCAGGGCTAATTGCTCGAGTGCATTGTCCTCATCTCTTCTCCTTGAATGAACTCCTGGAAACCTTTTAGCAGGACGAAGCTGAGTGTCAGCCTCTGAGAATCTCATGGCTGTCTTCACTGAGGAAAGGTTGGCCCCCCACTTCTCAGATGGTCCTGGGATGTTCAGGGGATTCTCTGCTCAAGAAAACTGGAAGGGATGTTGAGGTGACTTTGTTCCAGGAAGGAGGCATTGGTGGGATGATCCACGTCTGCTGTAGGGCAGAATAAACCATGGCAATTAGCAGAACAAAGCTGTTACAGGCAGGAACACGTGGCCTTTGGCAGACACAAACACTCCAGAGTGCTGAGAAGGAGCAGTTCTGCAGGGGAGGAGAAGTTTGTCTTCATAAAACACTCGATGAATATTATTGCTGATTCTGAAAACATTTTATGCAAGTGAAGGGAACCAGAAATATGATGTTAGAATGCTGTTGCTGCTAATAATCTATTCCTGAATGGGTGTGAGGTTTAAAGTCAAGAGTTTTGTCTCTTCCCAAAGCTCCCTAGTATTTCCTGGGCTGCAGAACAATGGATATGAAATCCAAAGGGGACCTTGTAAATCTATTATGGTGCATGCTGGGCTTGGTTTCAACTTCATTTTTAATAACTCCGTTTATTTTCAGTGGGAACTAAGGTCTAGGTGAGAAAAAGGGGGATTACTTCAGTACTTAATTATTTTTTACTTGACTTTAACTGGCAGAGAGAAAGCAAAAGGAATTCTGTGAGTATGAGATCTGCCTCGTGATGCTAAACCCACTGGAGGTGATGGCAAAACTTCTGCTCGCTGGGATTTGGTTGGAAGGGTGACCCTTTGAGATCCTGCATCAGCTGTGCAGACAGCCTGCAGAGAGCCCAGTTCCCTCCTGAAACAGAGCTGGGTTGGGAGTTGAGTGTGCTCAGTTGAGCAATTCACCAGTGCTGGTGAGTTAACATCACACAGTGCAGCTCAGTGGTGCTGGTTTCACCCAGCACAGAACCCACCCAGGAAAATCATTCCCTCTATTGCAGACCTGAGTAGGGAATGAATTTAGCCAGGGGTGCTTGCAATGAAAAAGACAAGTTGGGAGGGAGCAATTTCAGTTGATTTTATAGGAAAATAATATTCCCTGTGCTTATTTACAGAATATCCAACCCCTTTTTCTTACTGCTTAGCTGAGGTTGTCAGAGCAATAGTCGGGCTGTGTAGTGTGGGAACAACCTCTTGTTTGTCCGACCTGACCACCAACATGTTCTCCAAGAACTCTGCTCTTTTACTGAAGAAAGCTGACTTCTTACATATTTATTTTTACCCTATTTTTGGCATCTATTCCCTTACATATTCCGATGGAAAATATTGCACAAATCATGCATTTAGTTATGTTAACAGTATTTACAGTGAGTTACAGTGCATCGCACTAATGAAGAAGTTTAATTTTACATCTTTACCTAGCTATAAAATAAACTATTTTATACAAATGAAAAGTTGAAAGCTTGGGAAAATATTTTTCTTTCTCTCTGAAATTACACAGCATCTCAGCTTGAAGCATATTTGCTGTAGGCCCCTTGTTCTTACGACCTGGAGTATTTAGAGAGGTTGACTGGAGCTGAAAGAAACGAAGCTTCGTTTGGATGACAAGTGTGGAGCAGTGGGAGCATTTTCAGTTTACAAATAATTTCATTTTTGTAGTGACTTGTTCGATGTAACTGAACTCTTTGTTCCCTTAGCTCGGACCCCTTATGGGTGATTTATTTATATATTCATTGCTTGGATAAAATACATATTTTATAGCTGTAATATGGAATTTATTTATGTTTCTTTTGGAAACCCACCCCCCCCCGCCAGATGAAGTCAAAGTGGCCACAGACTGTGGAAGCATGGCTTGCCTTCTCCCAGTGCTTTTCCCAGAGTCCTTACTCCTGCCAGTCCCTCTGGGTGTGTGGACACTGAGCAGCAGGCAGGGAATTTACTGACTGCTGGGCTGGTGTTTTCCTCAGACAGCAGCCCAGGGTGGTTGGGATGGGCAGACACCTGCTGGTCACTGGTCACAATGTCTGGGGAAGGGTTCCAGGCCATTCCAGGACTGTGAAGAGTTGCAGCTCTGCTTTGTAAACACTGCTTCAGAAATCCTGTCCTGGGAGTTCCCTTGGGCTTGCTGGGATGGGTCACCCGTGCAAATCCATCATCCTCTTCGCTCTACCCCTCTCCCTCCATCTCTGAGTCCCAGTCTTCAGGACACTACTACCACGTGATGAAAATGAACCTTTCTCTTCAGCCTGTTGTGTAGTGGCAGTGGAGCCGAATGGCAGCAATGACACTGGAGAGCAGGAGCTGAAGGGGAGAGAGGATACTGGAGAGGCAGGAATTTGTCTTGCAGACTCTAAGGGAGTTGTGTATTCCAGCAAAGCTGCTTTGAACAGTGCTGCTACAGAGGAGGTGTAAGGAGGCCGGGGCTGTTAGGGGAAAATCAGTCGTCATTAGGGTGATATTCCTTGGGGCAGGGTGGATAATGCTGCAGGAATGTGGGGATCAGATTCCTTCAGCCTTCAGCTGCTGGCCCTGCTGCACCTGCCTTCCCCCAGCCTGACCTTCCAGCTGCCTGCCCTGGCATCTGGGCTGTGAGGAACGAGCAGGGATTTACCTTTTGTGGCTAATAAATAAATACCATTATTTAAAAATAGATACCATTTTCTTGCTGCTTAGCACACCTTGTGTTTTCCACCCCTGCGAGGCTGCTGGAAGCTCTGCTATGGGTGTGCTTTTCAGCAGCTTGGGGTTGGTTTTACTGCTTTGGATTTTATTAAACTGGCCTCTTAGAGATCTCATAGAGATACGTCCAAACAGATGAATAGCGTTCAGTTAAAAAATGTGGTTGGTTGGCAAGGCTGGAGAATATAATTTCATACTCTGCTGCTTATCTCGGTAGGAATGCTCTCCCCAGCTCGTGCAGATGCAGGCCTGGCAGCTCCAGCATCTCCGGCTGCAGAGGGCTGGGCGAGCATCTCATTTCCAACTGGTTCTGATGTGGAGATAAAATGTAAATCCCTCTGCACCAGGGTGGCTGCCTCATCACTGGTGTCTGCACTAGAAACCTGCAGATTATAAGCAATATATCACCTTGCTCTCAATTAACTGCTTCGTAATTATGCCTGCATTTCTGCTTCTTTGTCAGGCATGGTGGAGTGGCTAAGCTGTGCTGCTTGGGAACTTCCACGTCACTGATGTTGTGGTATAAAACTGTGCTTATTAAATGCACCCGTCTTCCCTTCTGGAATGCACAAGTCGCTGGCTTTGGCATCCGTAGCTTATTTCTTGCCATCTACTTAATTGAGTAGCTTCTCTGTTTATTTTAAAATGCAGATAAATGGCTTTCAGAGCAGTGTTTATAGCTTAATAGTTCCTGAAACGAGAGTCAACATTATCTCGGAGGCTCTAGCAGTCATAACTAATGATCCCTGTGCTTACAGTGTGGAGGAGGCAAGAGCCACTGAACCCTGCCGAGAGCAAGGGCCCTGCAGCAGGGGACACTCTGTGCGGGATGGCGCCTGCCAGACAAGGCTCCCTGGCTCCCTGGGGTTAATTGGGAGCCCAGCTCCGACCTCCCGGGGCTGCCCCGGCCTCTGAGCAGGGATGGGGAGCCCAGGGCACGCTGGATTTGGGGTGAATCACACCCCTTCACACCGTGTTTGCTGAGGATGAGAAGATGAGCAGGCTGCTGGCAGATGCTGTGTTTCATCCCAGGGCTTTATTGGTGGTGGTATTTTAGTGTATTTCATCAACTAAGATGCCCTTTAAATATTTTCCTGACAAGTCCTTTGGGTTGGTTCCTACAGGTGGTAAACTGTCCTTTGCAACAGGGTTCAATGCTTGCCTCAGGAAGAGAGAGGGAAAGAAGGAAAGAAATGGAAAGGGAAGGAGAGGAAAAGGAAAAAAAGACAAGGAAAGAAGGAAAGGAAAAAAAAAAGAAAGGAAAGGAGGAGGGGAAAGAAGGAAAGGAAAAGGGGAAAGAAGAAAAGGACTAAAGGGAAAGGAAAGTTTAGATTGGGAAGATTAGATTTACCACACATGCGAGGTGATGCTGGTGTTGCTGTTATTATTATTATTATTATTATTATTATTATTTTATTATTACTAGCTTGGAACAAAAGTTGCTTGTTTAACCATGAAATGTAAATGGCATGGGGAGCAACAGTGCCTCATGGTGTTAAGCACTGGTGTCCTCTGGACTCTGGTGCACTTGTCAATGCAATCTTCTGCCTGAGGGTTGTTGGTTTTTAACTTGCAAGAAGAGTATTAATTGCAGTGATGGGTGCTGTGGGATGGATGTCACCCCTGTAGGACTGCAGCCAGTCTGGATTCAGACAGGCAATCCAGCAGGCAGCATTTGCTGTCTTTAGGGGAGATATATATATATATATATATATATATATATATATATAAATATTCTCATTATTTCGAAGAGGAAACTGGACACAACTACTTTATTGTGATCCTGGGTAAGTCTTCTTCCTTCCTATGCTCTGTAGATCAAATCAGACACACAGATACCTCCTTGTCTTTGGTGGTTGCTCTGGGAATCACACTGGTGTCACTCAGCATCCTGAAGGGCCACCCTTCTGTCTGCAATCCCTTGGAGGTTCCCACGGTTCCAGGGGAGTCTGGAGCTTTCTTTCATAGGAACATCACTCCTGTTCCTTTTGAAATAACCCCATTGGTGAAAACCAGCAGCAAGAAAGCAGTGAGAAATTCAGTAGGTGGCTCTGAAGGAGCAGATATCTCTTATTTTCATTACCAGTTTCCAAACATGGTATTAGATTAGGTGTGTGGAGCAGAAACTGGGGTGGCATTTTGGAGAGGAAAGAACTGTGTGAGCGAGTGCTGACTGCAACTGCTGTTCACAGCTCCATATCAGAAAGAAAATGAAGCTGATTAGTGAGTGTAGCTCATCTGCAGCAGCCCATCCCAGCATGCAGATGATGGATGGTGTGTTGTGTGTGATACACTAAATGACCATCTTATCAGGGTGAGTGTTCATTACCACATTGCTTTCCCTGCCCTCACAGTTACCAACTACATTAGTTCAAGGATGTGAAACAGCAATCCGTGGCTGGGTTTTTTTCAGCAGTGTTCTGTGGTCACAGATCTGCCTGAATCCCAGTGACAGAGACTTTTCAGCAGTGCTTAGTCAGCCTGTGAGACAAATACCAGGACAGCTAATGACTGAACTGTTGCATCTCTGCCTTGCAATGAATTCTTGCTGCCTGTCCATTACGGGACCAAATCCTGCTGCTCTTTGCATAGAGTTGTGTCAAGTTTCTTATCTTTTTTTTGTGACAAGCTATGATGAAACCTGTGTGTCCTGGCAGCAGCTTTGTGACCTTTTTCTGCAAAGACTGTGTGAGGCAGTGTGGGGTGGGTGGCAGAGCTCCAGGCTGCTGCAGCCTCCAGTGCAGGTAGCCCCACTGGAAAGGGAGGTGGGGAGCAAAGGCTGCAGCTCCAGGGTGCATTTCACACCCTGACCTTAGAAACCATCCTCAGCCATCTGGAAAGAGTTACCAGTTCTGTATTGCTCACAATCCTGATTTCATTTGTAGTTCCTGGATTTGCTTTTTTTTCTCCCACCTTCCTACTGTCATATCCTAGGTAGGCTGGATATTGCTTTGTGCCTGGCTGAAATAATATCTCCTGCCAGCTTAGAATCAAAGGGGCTCCAGAGCAAAGCAGCTGAGCTGCATTAAGCAGAGCAGCCTGGGCTGCATTTCTTCGGGTGCAGGATTAGCCCAGCATGGGGTACTGGGTTTGCTCAGCCCCCCTGGGTCTCCCCACATCACTCTCCCCTCTGGGGACTCTGGCAGCAGGGTGGCAAGCCCATGGGGACCTGGTGTGAGTAGAAGGCTGAACTTTTTAGCTCACAAGGCACTTGTGCTTTTTACCCTTTTCCCTCTTCTGTACTTTTTCTCTGCCCTTTCTTTTTACTTTGTTTTTTATTTTAAAGCCTGGCATGAGAAAACCACTTCAGAGGCTGGGAAAAAGCCCTTAAAACACCAAAGTTCAGTAGTTTTGCAGCCATGCATTGTGGTGGGGAAGCTAAAAACAGCATCATTGGCACGGTGGTGAGACGTGGGGTTGTCCCGTGGGACAGTGGGGCTGTGCTTTGCTTAGCTGACTTTTAAGGGGAGAGATCAATGATGAAAATACTGTAGATAAAACAAAATATTTCCTTTTCCCTTTTTTGGTGAGGAAAGAAAAAAAAAAAAAAGGAGAAAAAGGTTTGGTGGGTTTTTTTTTTTAGAAGACCTGCTCATTGGCATTCATCCCGCTGATTAATTTAGGAGGGGTTTTTTTTTTTTAGAAGACCTGCTCATTGGCATTCATCCCGCTGATTAATTTAGGAGGAGTTTCTCTTTTTCTCCTGAAAGATGCTTTTATATTAATCTTTGTGCTTCCAGCTGATTATAAAACTAATGCTTTGGCAATAATAGACCGATTTGATGCCAGGCTTGTGTTCTGAGGATGAATTACAGAGCTGGGACTAGTTCTAGCCTCAGCAGTGAGTCCTGGTGCAGGGCCCACGGGGCACAGGCTGTAAGGGTGCTGGCAGTGCCCTGCTCTCTCTCCAGCTGGGGGTGCTTCATGAAGGGCATTTATGGAGATGAAAACCCCAAGGGAGCAGCTCCTTCCCCTGCAGGGGGGCGAGCAGCTCCTGCTCAGAACCCCTGCTCAGCCCGGGCAGGTCAGGATTGGATCCCTGTGAGGGGGAGCAGCAGTGTGGCAGGACTGAGGATGAGTGATTTATGAAGCACACCCACCGTGTCAGAGCTGTTGCTGTTTCTTTTGAATGCTGTTGTCTGAGTGCCTCAATGTGAATGCCATCTGAAATGGGGATGGTGAGAGTGCAGTGCAGCCACACACAGCAGAGGAAAACGTGTTGCTTTTACTTCTCTGGTGGTTTTCTGCCAGACTCTGTTTACTGTGATTTTGGATCAAAAATCCCCAGGTCTTGGCATCTGACCTCTCCTTGAGTTCTATGGCAGCAGAGGGAAAGTGTCCCAGTCCCGTTTCTCCTCCTCTGTCACACAATTGTCACCAATAAAAAGTGTTTTATTGTTACCTCTTGACTATTTTACACAGCGATCGGGCTGAGTTAAGAGGTGCAATTCATTTCAACTTCTTCAACTGCTCTGTGTTTTCATTGCTGACTATTTGCCAGAAAAATATCCCATGGAAATTCTTTTATCTGATGACTGTAGAGCACAGTGAGTTAGCAGTTAGTTATTTCCCTTTCTCTTCAAGCAGTCATGTTGATGGCATAACCCTGGCCTGGTGGGAAGCCATCAGGCTGTAGTTTCTGATGGAAGCTCTAGCAGGGAGCTGCACCTCCTGCATTACTGGGCTTTTTGAATCAGAGCAATGCCCCGAAGTCCTCACCCTCTGGTGGCTGTGGGCTGGGGTAAAACGAGGGACTGGGCTTCATCCAGCTCCTAGTGGAGAAATTCCTGTCCTGTTCACCCTGCTGGTTCCTTGGCTGTGGTTTGAAGTGGGGATCTGTGATCACTTCTCTGTAAGTGACATTTCTAGAGACCTGACAGTAAATCAGGAATTTCCAGCCTGCTCTTCAGCTCCTTGGTTGGAGACAGCTGTTTGTAAATGACCCTTTACAGGGAGGGAGGCAATGGGACAGTGAGGAACTGCCAGTCGAAGCTTTTCATGCTGATCTCATTTTTGTCTTTGAAGCTTAAAATATTCCCAAGCACTGAAAGGTGATATTTATGAGCAGGGCTGGGGGGGCTGTCACTTCAACAGCTCCCAGCCCATCACCAGCATCTCTAGCTCTGCTCCACCAGCTCCATGGAGATTCAGTCCTGGGATATTTTTAGAAGTAATTGCCTCCATATATTTCAGCATTGTTCATTCTAAAACACATTCTTTCCTTTTACTTTGTTTAGAGGGCTTTTTGTTTTATAGAAATGAAGTGTTTCTCCTTCTTTTCCAAGTAATGCAATTTGGTGACACAAAGTGCTGGTGAACTGGAAAGGGCATCACTTGCTGTTGTATCTTTAAACTGTTTGCTCATGTTCTGCTTTGCCTGGAGTACCATAAATCCCACTTAAATTTATGAGGATTGGGGATGCAGATATGTGCCAAGTATGGAGACAAAGATGTAACCAAGGATTTGACCTATAGTTTAAAGCCTTTATTTCAACTCCAGTCTAGAACTGTTTCTTCTTCTTCTTCCTTTTTTTCCCCTTTTTTTTAAATTTTCCTTTTTTTTTCCCTGTTACCTACAGGCAGTTCTCTAGCCAACATGCCCTTGAGGAGTTCTGGCAAGCTGAGCATGGAGAGCAGGCAAGAAGACAGTGAGAGCACAGCAGCTGCCCCTCCACAGAAGAAGCTGTCCTGCCAGTGCCACCACCACTGCCCCGAGGACTCTGTCAACAGCACCTGCAGGTTGGTGGAACTGGGGTGTGTCCTGGGTGTGCAATTGTGGGAATCCATCACATGTCAAAGATTCTGAAGGTAGGAGGTTGTGTTTTTTAAGGTGCATGCAGATAAGGAGAGGGGAATTCATGGAGATCCATTGGAAATACCAGTAACTGGTTATAAATTTATTACTCCAGGTTATGATTACAACCAAGTTAGCAGGGATTATTTGTTCCCCCTGTATTTGGAGACCATCTTGCTAGTCAGGCAGTGAATTCCATATTTCACCCCAGCCTGAGTGAGAGCTGACACAGTTCTAAAGCACTTGGGAATGCTCATCAACCCTCACTGTGAAGGAAGCTTCTCCACACTGAGCTGCAAGCAGTTTCAATGACACTGTGTCCTGACACGAGGGAAATTCCCTGAGCACATCCACAGCCCTGGGCTCTGCACAGCACCAGGCACTGTCCCTGCAGGATGGATGCTTTGTGTGTGCCTGGGAGCAGGGAGGTCTCTGGCAATTCAGTGGGAAAAGCACTTGCAGCTGCGTTTAAATTAAACCTCTCCCAATAAAATAGCTCTTCTATTATTCTATTTCAATCCCCATTAAAAATTGCTCCTCAACCAACCTGAGTTGGGTGGGTGCCCCAGCTGTTAAGCACAGCTCTGCCTGCAGTGCCTGCTCTTGAACGTTCCTATAAAGCTGAGGACATCTGGTGGCCAGTTCCAGTCTCCCCAGGAGCAGCTAGAGATGTGAAAGTGGGTGTTCTTTAGGCACATCTGCCTCGGGTCCCCCAGCAGCCAGCTGTGGCCCTGCACAGCACTGCCCCTGCTGAGAACTCCTGCTGCAGCTCCATCAGGGGTTGCTGTCTCCATCTGGGGTTGCTGTCTCCATCAGGGGTTGCTGTCTCCATCAGGGGCTGCTGTCTCCATCAGCAGGCACCCAGCAGCTCTGGTCAGGTTGCTTCACATCCACGAGCTTTGGGAGACAAAAAGGGGTCTGACCCCAGGAAGGGTGATCTCAGCACCAGAGGGTTGGTGTGAGGAGGAGCTGAGGGGGCACCAAGGCAGGAGCTGAGGGTGGTGCTAGGGCAGCTACCTGCTGAGCCACTGGAGCCCTCCCATGGCACCCCCTGCCATCTCTCAGGAGGGGATTTGGTGCTCAGACCTGGGCTTACATGCAGTGAGCCTGGGTGGGCCACTCAGGGCAGTGCTGTGCACAGAGGGGCTGTGTTAACCTGCATCTGGAAACGTGGTTCTTCCTCCAGAACATCTGTTTGTTGCATGAAAGGCTGTCAGGAAAGCAGCTCAGAGCTGCTCTGAACACAGGCAGGACCTCGCTGTGCTGTTCCACTTGGAGTTTTGTGTGTCCACTGAATGCCTGGGCGGTTGTGTCTAATCATAATTAATTGAGTATTTTAAAAAGCAGTGTTCATTTTAATTGGCTTTGACTGTAATGGGATTGCAGTAAAGGCAGAGGCTGATTAGGTGCCTTGTTGTACTCTGTTTGCCATTCACAAATAAATCCTGACAGGTTTCAAGATTGGGCTGATAAGAGCTTAATTTCTTACGTGTTGCCTACTGGCCTTGATTGTGTTTCTGCCCATCTGTGTCCTGAGGTAGCTTTGGTTATCTACAGCAATAAAATAATTAAGTTGCTTTTTCAGTGTTACCAGAGGTGGTAATTCACTTGAGTGATACTATTTTCATTCTCCTGGTCTCCGGATTATAGGATTGAATTTTCTTTGTAATTAGGTATGTAGAAGGAAAGAGGAGTTCAAGAGTGAGCCAAAGCACTGAGTTCAGACAACTTTTCTTTTAAACAACTTTAATTTTTTAGGGTAAAGTTGAACACTTTCTGATAAAGGAGCGATGGTGAGATCTTACAGGTTAGCCTTTCTGGATTTTTAATGTCTATTTTCCAATGTAATCCTTTATATGGGGCTACACCACAGGCAGTTAGGTCTCCTTTGATGATTAAAACAAAAAGAACTAAAGGTCAGCAGTGACTTTGTTTTATGGATCGTGTCCAAAGGTAATGTTCTGATCAGTTTGACCATCATCTTAAGTGAAGGGTGCAGTAAAATATGTGTATTAATGCAAAATGAGGTGGGGAGTCAGCTAATTTTGAAGGTCTTTACAGAAGGGTGTGAACTGTCCAGTTTCTGTACATAATATAACCTCTAACCTGTCATGTTGCTTTGGATGGAAATGGAAAGGTGCTGCAGCTCTTTTGGGTACAAAACCAGGATAGAAAGGAGTGGACAAAATAATGATACTCTTATGGGCTCAGCTGTAAACAGAATTAAATAGAGAGATCCTTTTCATCAGGTGGCCTGTTTGAGGTAGGCACTGAGTGAAGGAAATATCTGCTTTCCCAGGTGGTGTGCTGCCTGGCTGGCACACACATGGGGCAGCACAGGGACTGAGCAGTGGAGTGTTGGCAGCTGAGCTCTCATCTCTGTGGCCACTGAGGACCTTGGTGTGGGTGGCTGCAGAGCTTTGGCCTCTGCTCCTCTCCTCTGACACTCAGGCAAGGTCTCAGCTAAGAACACCTCTTTCTTGCTGGCAAGCTGTAGTTGTGGCAGCTCCCTCTCCATCAGCATCTCAGTGTTTCTGCCCTGAACTCCCTTTTCCTGGCAGCTGGCTTGGCTGTAGAAATTCACTCTTGGCAAATAACGTGGTGTGCCAGACCTGTCCTTACTCTGATCACATCCAAAACATACTCCTGTGTGCTGCACTTCAGTAACAGCATGCTTTCGTGGGGAAGGTTGGTGGGTGTGAACCCAGAGGTGCTCAGATGGAGTTCCTTCACTGGCAGAACCACATTACAGAGAATTCAAATGACAGAGTTTAAGAAAACAATGATTTTATACTAGGAGTTCTTTGCTAGGAGGTGAAGAACAGGATTTTCACATTGCTTTGCATGTGTCAGTGATGTGCATATGTTTCTATTTGTGCAGTCTCCAAAATAAACATGAAATTGGAGATGAGGCAGATTATCTGATTTATTTCTGGCTTGTTATAATGGTAAGAAGAGTTTCATTTCCACAGAGGCAGATAAGAGGCAGGGTGCTCAAAGAAGCAGCAGGGCTGTGCCCATCCCTTTGCCTGCAGCGTGTGGTCCATGCTGGGAGCCAGCAGGAGAGGCAGAGGTGGGAGGGGGAAGCAGGTAGGAGAGAGTCTTTCCTGCCCTGGCCCTTGGGAAATGGTCAGCAAGATGAGGAGTTCTTGGGTTGAGTGAAAACAATCTGCTTTGGTTTCTTCTTAGTGAATTTTCAGAGGGACTAACATGCTTGAGGAGCCTGAATTTAATGTCAGAAATAAGCTAAGAGTGAGAGTCCCATGGCAAGTCAGAAAAATAAAAAACAGAAATAAAACTGCTGATTTCCCTGCCTCTCTTTCCCCTTTTGCAGACAATTTGGCTTTTCCTCCCCCTGCTTCCCTCAGTGGACTGAGCACACTGGGTTTTGCTGGGGACTGTGGAGCTCATTCCAGTGTTTCACTTGCTTGCAATTTATTGTTTTGTTGCTCTGTCCCCTGGGTTAAACTTACTCATTACTTTGAATCAAAGGCACCATGCAAACAAATAAAAACTAATCTAATAGAATATTCTACTCTAATGGGTTCCTTACAGCCTCTCTTCTTGGCAAGCCTGCTGTTCTATCTTTAAGCTGAAGCAATGAAAGGAAGGTGGGTGTTGCCCAGAAGGGTTCCTGCCTCCACTGCCTTGCCCGTGCAGTGCCCAGGCAGGGTAGAAGTCATTGCCCACTTCTCTCAGACACTCATTTTAAGGTGCAACTGGTTACTTCTCAAATCCAGAAGTCAATAACCCATGATAGATTACTATTTGAAGTAATATTATTATATATTTATATTTTATATCTATAAATACCATATTTGGAGCATGCTTATCTAATAAAAAACAATAATACTTCAATAATAATAAATATTATGGAAGTAATAAGCTTACTGTGGCTGGACACCACCCATATAAAGACACCCCCATGATCCTGTCCAGCCTGGCTCTGTCCTGGGGCTGATACTTAACAAATTGTCTTTCTCTCTTTTGTGTAACTGTGCCTCTTGTTGCCTTTGCTGTTGTTGCTCAGACTCTTCTTTCATTCCAGTGAGGAGCAAATAATCTGAAATTTTGCTGTATTTAAATTTTCTAATCCTTTTTTCTTTTTATTTCCTTGTTTTAACCGAGTTTGTTTCTTCTTTCTGAAAAATACTCATTGCATGTAATAACCAGTGTTGTTTTCCTGAGGAAATAACAGAATATTTTATTTTTATGCGACTTAAATGTCTTGTGTTAAAGAGTTTTTTCCTCATTTGAGGATCCTCTTCCTGCAAATCAGTCAGTTTGTGTTTCTTTGTGACTTATCTCCCCGTGAGTGCTGAGAAATGGATGTCCAGCAGTGTCAGTCACCCTTCTTGTGCCCTGCTCCCCTCCTTCCCCAGTGCTCAGGCCTCTGCCCTCCATGGGGGAAGGCCATGAGATGTTTGTAGTGAACTTTATAGCTGGGAAACATTGGAAAGGTGAGTTTATCAGCTCCAAGGAGAGCCCTGTGTGTGCAAGTTGGAGTTGCCTTGGGCACCTGCATCTTCCCTGCCTTGGGACATCAGCTTGTTCCTGGCAGGTTTGCCTGACAGCAGAGGAGTCTGAGACTGTAGCCAGCAGCAGGTTTTTCACTTCAGATCCTGATTGATTCTCTCCAATCCTCAGCACGGATGGCTACTGCTTCACCATCATAGAAGAGGATGAGTCTGGTGGACACCTGGTCACCAAGGGATGTCTTGGATTAGAGGGCTCGGACTTCCAGTGTCGGGTAAGAAAGCTTTTGCTGCCACAGCCTCCTTGGCTTCTGGAGAGCTTCCAGCTGAAGTGCACTCAGCAGGCACTGCTGTGTCCTCGTATCTCACTCCTCTTCCTTTGGCAGGTGCCTGCTCCTCATTGCTTGCTGAGGGGAGTGTGTTTATAGCCCTCTGCTTTGGATGTTATTTGATGGGCCACAGCAACCCTTGTGTCTCACACGCAGTCCTGCTTTGCTTTTGGGTTTCTGGTGCCAGAAATTCCCTCCAAGTGTTCCCATGATGGAGAGCAAATCTCAGTGCAGGACTGGAAAGGGTATGGGCAGTGGTGCAAGGTGACTCTGACGTGTTTGCCTCTCACAGGAGTGTGTAGGAGTGCGGGAACCACTGGGGTCCATGCAAGGTGTTGTTCTCTGCTTCTCAGGAGAGCAGAAGCAGATGGTAAATGACTCCACACAGCAGCTCCCATATTATCCTGGCTAAGCTGCTTTGGATGCCCACGTTACCTTAATACAATTCTGATGGATGTGTGTGACTTTCACAGCTCTGTCTTGCACCACTAGAGTCAATCAGTCCTTTATGCAGCACTAGAACAACAACAGAAATATATGAGGGGTGTATTAGCCTCTTAATTGTCTAGATTAACTGTTGCTGGGTACAGAAATCCTGTCCCCACACATCCTAGGAACCTGTGGCAGACTGCAGTCCAGCTCACAGCTGAAGTGCAGAATGATGGTGTCCATTTACAACACAGATAATTGCTTTTATTTCTGTCCAACTGTTTGTTGCAGGACACTCCCATTCCGCACCAAAGAAGATCTATTGAATGTTGCACAGGCCAGGATTACTGCAACAAGCACCTGCACCCTACACTGCCACCACTGAAAAATCGAGGTAAGGGGAAGCAAATCTTATTTAAAAGACCTGATAATCCAGCACTGAGACTATTGACTAGTCACTAAAGCAAATCTACCTGAAAAATGTAGCTGAAAACAGAACATAGAGCAAGAACTCAGGCACCAACTCATTTTCAGTCTGTGATCATGTCATTCTGAGCTGAAAATCCAGAGCAGCATCCAGATGTGCTCTTAATTACACGGCAGATAGACAAACTCATGCTGGGGGCAAGCCTTCCTCATGGAAGCTGTTCCCTTCATGCCACATGTGGGCTGCAGAATCAGCTCTGTGGAGAGTAGTATGTAAATATTTCACTGTTTACTAGAAGCCATTAAGTCAGTGAAACCTCATAAACTTCTGGCTTCCAACATGAGAGTTACATAGCACTTTGTTGGTTTTTCATTAGGAAAAGTTCTTTGGACTGAGAGAGAAGCTCCAAAAGGAAGTCAGTGTTTGTTCACACTTACTTAGTATATCAATAAATACAATTGCAGCTTGGAAAACACTGCCATGATTTCTCCCTGCTGCTGACTGAGTTTATTCTGCATAAAAACTACTTTAAAATGCTGAACCAATGCCTAGCACTAGGCATCTGCCTTATGAAGGTTTTAGTTGTTTGGCAGTGCTAGCTGCTGCTCACACAGAAAGCAATAACCCAAGTTTTTGGTAGTGGCAGGAGCTGTTTGGATCCATGTTGGCTTTGCTGTGTGTGGGGTAAATAAAGCATCCCTTGGACACCTGGTGGCAGACCCGGTAAATAGCAGAAAGAGGAGCTGCTGAAAGTGAAATTTCATGAGAGCTGCAACAGGATTCTGGCTGCTCTGTGCTGCAGAGTTGTCTATCTTAGGGTGGTTTATTTACTCAGCCTGTTCTGAAGACTGTAGTTTGAAATGAGCTCTGTCTCTGCTAGTGTCCTGACAGTATATTGTGGAAATACTTTTCAGGAGCTGCTTCCTTCAGTGGGGCTGAAATCAGCACCTTTGTTAAAGCTCAAACACAACATTCTTGAAAGAGTCTAGGGAGAGTGTCCAGCTTCAGGTCAGAGGTTGTTGGGCTGCAAATTACCCTAGGCACCAAGGTAGCAACTACAAAGACAAGTTATGTTGTTAAAGTGCTTTTCCAGACCTGGTGTGTGCTGGAAGTGGTTTTACACTGCCCTTCCACACCCCTGGAAAGAAGGCAGGGCCACATACATGCAAGGGGGAGCTGGAAGGAACAGCAAAGCCCAAGCCTTGAGCTCCTCTTGATGCAACACTAGCAGGATAAAATACCCTAGAGAAACCATCAAGTCCTTGTCCCAGCCCTGTACCTGTCTTATTAAGGAAATGAGAGTCATAATTGGGTCTGATACAACACCTCTGCTTCAAACAATAAAAGATATTCCTGGAAATCCCAGCAAAAGCACAGGCTGAAAGGAGAAATATGTCTTTACTGATTTAGAGCCTATATAAGCAGAAGTGGTGGTGCCACCGTGTCTGGCTCCCTGCCTGTGGAGCTGGTGATGAATGGGCAAGGAAATGATTGGAGGAGTGATGGGGTTTGATGTGTGCAGTCTCCTGCAGCCTGGGCTGGGATAACAGCAACACCCTGAGCTGGAGGGACCCGGGGAGGGAGGAGAAGCTTTCTCCCTTTGATATGCTGACTTCTCCACTCAGCCTGCTGGGTGGCAGTTCCAGAGCACTCAGCACAGCCCACGGGTGGCAGAGGGAGTGGAGGAGGAGGGGGAAATAACCCAGAGGCAGCTTGGTGTCACAAAGACCCCCCTTCTGTTGCCATCTCTCCCTCTCTGTGCTGCTCACCACTGACACCAGCACGCACCACTGTTCTCAAACAACATGAAACTGGGAACAGACTCTCTGCTGGACTTCACTATTATCAGCCAGGCAAAGTAGGCAGAGAAGCTTCCCAAATCCAGTGTGTGGAGTTGTTTTGTGCTCCCCACACCACACTCGTGGTAATCACTCATTGCTGCCTCCGTGGAAGCTCCTGCTTATTCCCATACCCCTGCAGCGTGGCAAGCCACAGTTGCCAAGTAACAGAACACTAAAAATCACAGCACTGGGCTCCTCAGAGGACAGAGCATCTCCATCACACACACTGGCATCAGCCAACTGCCCCACGCTCCCCTCTGTGGAGCCCAGCAGCCAGAGACTGAGCCGGCTCACGGCTGAGCTGCCCACCCCTCCGCCTGGCCCAGGAGCTGCCAAAAGCAGTGCAGAGAAAGGAAGGTTTGTCCTGCTGCTCTGTGGGGAGGAGAAGAGCTGGTGTGCAGCAGCAGCCTGGCTGAGTTAGCAGAGCAGCCTGGGGTAAGAAGGGGGGATGCTTTTCATCTTGGGCTGTCCACGCGCCAGCGCGTTTGTGAAGTCCTCGGGTGAGCAAGCAGATGAAATCCTGCCAAAAAGCTTTGAAAATGCAGGAAGTATTTGAAAGGTGAGACAATAGCTCAGTTCTGGGCAGTGTTGCCTCTCACTGGATGCAGCCAAATGAGCACAGAGACATATGGAAGTTATTCTCCCCTCCTGCGAGAGCCGGGTTCGTGCCCTGGCCGTGCAGAGCGAGCTGCTGCTCAGGCTGTGTCAGCTGGCACTGCCAGCCTGGGCTGCCCTTCCTACTGCAGCACAGGCATCACTGCTGCTGTGCTCTGCACCAGCTGCCCCAGCACAGACAGCAAGATGTGCTCCTCTGGGCCTTGCATGCTCCTTGCACTTGCTGCTTCACACAGTTGCCTTTGGGTGCCGAAATATTGGCAGTGGTGGAGTCTGGTTTGTTTGAGCACTTCCAAAATGCCTCCTGGGGCCTCTGGGGAAATCAGACTGTTTATTTGCTTTTCTGAATGGGTGAAGCTCCCCTAGAAACATAGAGCACCAGGTTTGGATCATTTTAAATCATGGGAATGATTTTAAATCAGCAGCTTCAATGGTGAAGCCCCATGTTTTAGAGGGAGAGGGCTGGCTGACACGGGCTGCTTTCAGAGCACGAGCTGGAGCCCTTCTCCCTGCTGAGAGAGCCCCTGCTCTCCTCTCCATCACCAGTGTTCCCTGGTGGGTTTCAGCTTGGAGCTGAAATGGGGGTTAAAACACGACCAGTGTGATCAAAAGGTGCCTCGGTGGGTCATCTATGTTTGTAGTGGAAAGGGGAAGGGAAGAGTTTGGGGGCAAAAAGAGAAAGAGAAACTGGATCTGTGAAATAAAAGAGCCTGACAGTAAACCAAGAGTCCCTTAGGAATCTCCTGGTCTCATTACCCTTGTAAATGTGCAATGCAATAGTGGTGCTGCTCAGGATGAGTCGGTGGGAGTAGATTTCTTTGGGTCTAGGATGTGTTTGTTGTTAGCTCGTGAGAGGTGAGGCTGGGAGAGCTTCAGAACAGAGCCATGGTCTGCATTCACCCAGCCAGGAGCTCTGGGGGGGCAGTGTGTGTGTCTGCAGCCTGAAATACCTTCATCCTGACACTCTGGGTGGGTGGGAAGGTGCAAGTGACTGGTGCTGGGTTTCATTTCAGCAGAGGAGCAGAGCTGATCATGAGTGGAAGCTGCAGAGCTCTGGGTCTCACTGGATTTTTCATTCAGAGACAAGCAGGGAATTGCAGATTGAGGTGATGTTTGCCCCAGCTTGGGCTGAAAGTAGAAAAGAAAGGAAAAGAGCTGGTACTTTCTGCACTTGTTAAGGTGTGTGTCTTCTGATGCTGACTTTATGCCACCTCCTGTTCAAACTTTTCCACCTTCCTTGTTTTTTAACCCCAGACTTTGCAGAAGGAAATATTCACCATCAGGCCATGCTGATCTCGGTGGCTGTTTGCAGTCTAATCCTGATGCTTATCATCGTGTTCTGCTACTTAAGGTAAATCAGGAATGCTTTATCAGCTTGTATGTGTTCCTCCCAATATTTATCTTTGTATAGACAATAATTTGGGAAAAAACAGACAAACATTGAAGTGGACCATAAGGAAAACAAAAGAAAGATAAATTGTACATTTATGATGATGAAAATGTGTATATTATTCATTATACATCACCTGTGTGATGTATTTCATCCTAAAAAGCCACTCAGGAAGAAGTGCAGCTTGTTCTTTACTGAATCTAAAAAGAGCCACAGGATAAATATTAGAGTAAATAAACCTGAGGCTTCTTTCTAAGCTTATGTGATGCAAAGTCCCTTCCAGGGACTGTCTCTATTTAACAGCTTGGCTGCTGGCAGCAGTTGCTAACTTACAGACTAGGACAGTTGTGGCTCCAGTGTGGAGCTGGGAGGGGAGAAGCGAAGCAGATGCGGAGCTGATGGTCTGTGCTCGGACCCGCAGGTACAGGCGGCAGGAGGCGCGGCCCCGCTACAGCATCGGGCTGGAGCAGGATGAGACCTACATCCCGCCGGGGGAGTCGCTGAAGGATCTGATCGAGCAGTCGCAGAGCTCGGGCAGCGGCTCCGGGCTCCCTCTCCTGGTAAGGAAGCGGCGGTGCTGCAGCCAACACAGTGAGGCAGGAGCAGTCACACTGAGTGTCCTCAGTTGGCTTAGCTTTGGTGTGGGTTTTCTCCCCAGAACACACCAGGATTTCAGCTGGAGAACAGCACTTTAGTAGCAGAAGATTCTTCTTTCACATAGACTAAGCCAAAAAAGCTTAGGTTTTGGGTTATTTTTACCTCCGTTCATTTCTTCTTTTACCACAAGGTAACTAGAGGCTCCCAGAGCTGACAGGAGTTCCTCAGGGTTTGCCCTGCTGATCTGATTTACATACAGCATATTTACAACACAGGGTAGCATTTCAAACACTGCCCATTGTGCTGTAATTCAGCAAACCCAGAACCTCCCTCTGTGTAGGCTTTAGTCAAAAGCAGATTAGTTTTCCTGGTGGCCAGTCGAATTTAAACCAAGAAAATAAATACAGTCAGCTGTAAATAAAGGTTTGGAGCCAAGAAAGTGGGGTGCACAGTGGAGTTCTGTGCAAGCAGAGAGCCCCATAGCCTAGACAGAAGCAGTGCAGGTGGAGCTGTTGCCCCCCTGAGCTCCCAGAGCTCAAGCAGCAACAGACACTGGTTTGAAAAGCAATGCAAAAAAACCCAAACCCACCCAGTGTAAATAATTCACAGGAACACATCGTTCAGCATGCTTATGAAATCACTTCGTCTAACAATCTTGATTAACTGGTTTGTTTTAGAAACTAATCAGTTTATGAGTCCAGAAAGGGATAAATTCCTTAAAATCAAATAAATAGTTCATGGGAACCCATTTGACCAGTCGTAGCAAGAAGAAACCAGGTTAAGGCCCTTCTCATAGGATTCTGCCACCTGAAAACCCATAACAGAAATGTGTTTTTCATTTTCTTAATGTAATTTAATCAGGAACTTTTCATCATTAAGTATTGTAATCCCATGTACTTTATGATGCCATTACATATATTTAGGCAAATTAAGTTATTTGGTGTAACTGCATTATTGTTCAGGATGCATTTTTAAAATGGGCCAAATAGAAAGCAACAATGCTGAAATGACATTACAGAATGGTACAGCAAAATTCCAATGTAATATAACTGTTGGTCAATCACTATCTGAGGGTATAAAAGAGAATAAATCGGTTTAAAAAATTAAGGCTAATCTCTGTTCTTGGCTTTCACTGATGTTAATCAAAAATAATGGCCCTGAAGCCACCATCTTGGAAGTCTAATAATACATTGCAGGGCTGGAAAAAAATGGAATTCTCTTGAAATGACAGAAGCAGAAAGCTGGCTCTTCCAAAATAGCTTTGCAGAATGCAATGTTTTTCTTCTTTCGTACGAAACCCAGTAATTTATTTACAAAATAAATTATAACAGAGCTTACCTAATGGGCCTGGAGTTGGTCTCTGGCCACAGGGCTGTGCCAGGGGGGTTGTGTCAGTCTCTGCCTTCCCAAGCTGCTGCTTTCCACTGCACCTCCCAGGGACACCAAGGCAGCAAGTGGCTTGTGCTGCAGCATCTGCCTGGGGGTTTATTTGTCAGCCCTCTTGGAGTTTGCGCTGGGGTGGTTGGGAGTGTTTTCTGGCAGAGATTATCCAAAATTAACCCAAAATACCACAGCAGAACTCTGTGAGGTGGAGACCACCCAGGGAAGGTGCAGAGTTGAAGGTCAGCAGTCAGATGTTTCCTTCACACACAGCAGCTGAGTGCTGGGAGGCCAGGGTGCCTTGTGGGGGGAGCAGCCCCCCTGGGCTGCGTGGGACAGGGCTGGGAGGGAGGTGGATGCAGCAGGTTTGTGGTAACCACCCCTCTCTGCCCTGGGCAGGTTCAGAGGACCATTGCCAAACAGATTCAGATGGTGAAGCAGATCGGGAAGGGGCGCTACGGGGAGGTGTGGATGGGCAAGTGGCGTGGAGAGAAGGTGGCTGTCAAGGTGTTTTTCACCACGGAGGAGGCCAGCTGGTTCAGAGAGACAGAGATCTACCAGACTGTCCTGATGAGGCACGAAAATATTCTGGGTGAGTGAAGTTCAAAGGAATCGTTTGCCAGGGTGCGGGGTTATGAAGTTTAATAATTTGATATTTGCTGGTGTCTGATGCCCTTTCCTGTGTGCTCTGTTACCTGCTGTGCTCTGCAATTAGCAACCTGACACTGTGCAAAGAAGATGTTTTGGGGGTTACTGAAACATAAAACAAATGTAAAGCTAGGGGGGTATGGGGGCTGTGGCTCCAAACACCACACGTCTGTTTCTGTATTTCCTGGGATTTCTGAAAATTTATTAAAGGCTAAAGGTGAGGCAGAGATGCTTGGAATGAACCTCCATGGAGAAGAGAGCAATTAAATATTTTATTAAGATAACACTATCAAAGTGGCTGACAATTCAGAGTCCTGAGAGTAAAAAAAAACAAACCCTGAGAAGTATTAATTGGAAAATACCTGTTTTCTTTTGCAGGATTCATTGCTGCAGACATTAAAGGTACAGGGTCTTGGACCCAGCTCTATCTCATCACAGACTACCATGAGAATGGCTCACTCTATGACTACCTGAAATCCACCACCCTGGACACGAAGGCCATGCTGAAGCTGGCCTACTCCTCAGTCAGTGGGCTGTGCCACCTGCACACGGAGATCTTCAGCACGCAGGGCAAGCCGGCCATCGCCCACCGGGACCTCAAGAGCAAGAACATCCTGGTGAAGAAGAATGGCACGTGCTGCATAGCTGACCTGGGCCTGGCTGTTAAATTCATCAGGTGAGTAAGAGGGGAGCCTGGCAACACATAGCGTGGGTTGGAATTGCTGAGCACACCAGTTACAGGAAGATTCAGTTTCCATCTCTTCGCCTTCAGCAGCAGCCTGAGTACGGCTGGGAGCTGTGGTTGTCCAGCCTGGAGAAGAGAAGCTCCAGGGGGACCTTCGAGCACCTGCCAGTGCCTGCAGGGAGCTGCTCCAAAGCCTGCAGAGGGGCTGTTTGCAAAGGCCTGCAGTGAAAGGCCAAGGGGCAATGGTTGAAATGAGAAAGGAGTGGATTGGGATGAGAACTAAGGCAGAAGTTGTTTCCCAGCAGAGTGGTTGGCACTGGCACAGGGTGCCCAGGGAGGTGGTGGAGGCCCCATCCCTGAAGACATCCCAGGAGGGGCTTGAGGAGGCTCTGAGTACCCTGCTCTAGTTGAGATGTCCCTGCTCTAGCAGGGGTTGGGCTGGATGAGCTCTGGAGCTCATCACAGCGATGTCTGTGATATGATAGAGCTGCTGTGTGCTGGACACACCTGGCACTGACAGGTTGAAGTCATGTCAGTGAACTTGTCACCAGAGCTCTCAGCTTCTCTGATCCCCAGGTAATTCACTCACAGCTTCTAGAGCACGATACTAATCATTAGCACAAGTCACTGATTGGGATTTATTGGAAAGCACCCAGTTTGGGCTGCCTTTTGTTTCATTTCCTACAAATCAAATTGCCAGGGTACAGATTTGATTTTTGAAATGGCTTTTAAATTTGATTTGAAAAAAAATGGTTGTGTGTTTAAACAACTTAGAAAGAGCAGCCAAGTAGGACTCACTCACTCCTGGGGTTTGTAAAGGAGTCATCCCTGCCTGACAGCTCCATTCTGCAGGAGCTCCAGCTCTCAGCAGCAGGTCCTGGTGGTGGAGACTCATGTTAGGAAGCCTCTGATTTTTCTGTGCACACAGATGTTGCCTCAGACTGAAGGTTTCCTTGTCAGAGGGCAGCTTTGAAACCTTGTGCTCCCTGAAGTATTAAAATAAAAACAAAAATTAAGGATTCTGTACAAATCTTGAACTGAAATGATTCAGTGTGAGGAAAGGCAGTTTTTATGTGCTCTTCTCACCATTCGCTTTCTTGGTGAGGCTTTTCCTTTATGAGCCTGACCTTTCTGGAGGAGTTGAGAAAGGAGTATTTTTACTTTGAGGAACAAGGGCCTGGGAAACTAGGAATCCTTCCTTGGGCAGCATCTCCCAGGCAGTGAGTTGTGTAATCATTACAGGTTGTGTAATTATTCTGTGAGATGTTGTTGTATCCATCACATTTAAAACGTTTACATTCTGAAGGTGGGGAAAGGGAAACAGACCTTTCTGAGCAACTCACAATCTAGACCATATCTTAAACTTGATTAAAACAGAGCTGACTTTGGGTTCCTGAATCCAGTCACATAATTAATGGGAATTTGCTTCCCATTAGCTACATGTTGTGTCTCCTGGCCAGTGTGTGAGGTGTGAAACATTCCTGGTTTGGCTTTTTTTCACACATTTACACCTGCGTTCACATCTTGAGGTGTAAAGTCTGGGGGAGATGAAGCATAATGCACACCCAGAAAAACAGAGTGGTTCTCCTTGAAGGTGATGCTGCCCACCAACGCTTTAGGTGGTGGATAGGTTAAGCAAGAGGCATTTAATGAAGGTCTGATCGTTATCTGAGCTCTGCAGCTCAGGCTAATGCTAATGAAGCCTCACAAATGTTACAGCCCCCTGCTGGGCCTTATCTTCCTTTGGCTCTGCATCTGTAGCCTGGGGCGGGCAGGGAGAGTCGCCTTCCCTTTAAGCAGCTTTCCCTGGGAGACTCGTTTGGCTTCTGGCCTTGTTGGAGAGGGTGTGTTGTGAATGTCCTACTGCTGCCCCGAAATCCTGCATTCCGAGGGCAGTTTGTGCCCTGCTTGCTGCCCTGTGTCTCCCGCAGCGACACGAACGAGGTGGACATCCCTCCCAACACGCGGGTGGGCACCAAGCGCTACATGCCCCCCGAGGTGCTGGACGAGAGCTTGAACAGGAACCACTTCCAGTCCTACATCATGGCTGACATGTACAGCTTTGGGCTCATCCTCTGGGAGGTGGCAAGGAGATGTGTTTCGGGAGGTAAGGAGCTTCTTGCTGTGTCACTGAACCCCAGTTGTAACCCCAGTTTTCCATTGCATCCTTTTCCCTGCGTAATTGGTTCTACTGGAAGAAACAGATGTGGACAAACCATACAGGTAACTCTGGTAACACCTGTTTTCTTGTTGAAACCTATTGTAAAGCTATTTTAGTTCTATTTCCATGGCAGAGATTTAGCCTGTATGTGACTCACGTGGAGCCTCTTCCAATAGCAACAGATTTTTGCTGGACTGGGGGTATTTTAGTAGAGAGCAAATAGTGATTTGTTTTGTTAGTTACCAGGAGGGGGATAAACAATGTGGAGGTATGCAGTGCTGTTATGTAAAATAAATAATCTATTTACAAGACAAACACTAAAAAACCAGAGGGAAATGGTACTTATGACATCATTGTCATACCAGTGATGTACCTCCTTTCCTTCTGGCACCAAACACGAGGCCAGCAGAGATGAAGCAGCTCAGGCAGCTGCAGACCTGAGCAGACATCCATGTGGGTTTTGTGAGGACAGACAGATGCAGAGAAATGACTGCAGCAGTTGGGTGCCAGAGTGGTGGCCAGGAAGAGTAGAGCATGTCTTGCTCAGGTCTTGGGCTGCCTTCTCCAGTCTTGGGTCTGCTAGAGCCCATGGGATTGTGCTGGATGCTGCCCCTGTGCTCACCCTGGAGGGGCTGCATGCCCTGGTCAGTGCCTGCTGCAAGTGATGGGCATCTCTGGTTCTTCCAGGGATAGTTGAGGAATACCAGCTCCCCTACCACGACCTGGTGCCCAGCGACCCCTCGTACGAGGACATGCGGGAGATCGTCTGCATCAAGAGGCTGCGCCCCTCCTTTCCCAACAGGTGGAGCAGCGACGAGGTAAATTCCAGCCTGGTGCAGTGGGAGACACCCCCCGGCTGCTCTTGGGAGTGAGGAGGAGCTTCACCACCGGTGCTGGCACCTGTCACGTGTGTAACTGGGCTCAGGGAGGCATGAGGCCACCTCAGATGTGTGAGATGTGCCCGTGGGAGATGTACCCGTGGGCTCCCCTCACCTTCCTAGTCTGTTTTCCTCTGGCACTCATTCTGCTTTCTGCTCCCAGCATTAATAGCCTTAAGTCAGCAGATAGCCAAACATGTTGACACAGATTTTTGTAGTGTTCAGTGCAGTAATTCCAACCTTTTTCCCATTATTTTATTTTTATTGTTGTTTTAAAGAAGGAAACTTCACCTGTTGCTTTGAAAGGAGTGCACAGCTTGCCTGTGGTCAGAGGAGTGCAGCTGGGAAACAGGATTTTGCCATGACTTGAGATGAACAGAGCTGGTTTCCCTGCTAGGGTATGGATGTGCAGCTGCACAGAGCACAGAGCTGCACCCCCTGTTCACTGCTTAACAGAAAACAACAGCTCTCAGAAGGCAGTCACCAGCCAGCACCTTCTCTTTTTGGGGGGTTTCTTTGGCTGCCCTTAAAAAGGATCTTTTCCCTACAGTTTCTCTGCAGGCTCCCCTTGCCCTGACCCCTGTGTGTTCTCTCTGTTTCTCTCCCCAGTGCCTGAGGCAGATGGGGAAGCTTATGATGGAATGCTGGGCTCACAACCCCGCCTCCCGGCTCACAGCCCTTCGTGTCAAGAAGACTCTTGCCAAGATGTCAGAGTCTCAGGACATTAAACTCTGACTGGGCAAGGGCAGCTCTGGGAGGGCCCACGGAGACAGACTGCTGGGGGCTCAGCTCCCAGAGAGGTACCAACATCTCTGACAAGCACCCTGGCTGCAGTTGTGCTCCGGAGCACTTGCCAGTTGGTTCAGCAGCTTTTCCAGGAGACTGGTGGCAGAAGCAGCTGGGTTTGGATGTGAGAGTGGCAGAGGCTTGTCTGCAGTTGTTCAGCTGGGGAAATCACAGTTTTACTAACTGGTTTGGGGTCATGCATGTTGCTTTCTGTGAAAGCCACCTATTATTTTATTATTATTATTGTTATTATTATTATTTTGATTGTTTAAAAAGATACTGCTTTAAATTTTATGAAAATAAAACTNATATATATATATATATAAATTGGAGGAAACAGTGCTGGAAATCAGAGCAAAGCAACGTTTTAATTTCTAAAGAGACTGTTGCACTCCAGAGTTAATAAAACACAAGGAGAGTGGGTCTGTCAGGGGCACTGTCTCAGCTCAGGACAGAGCTGGAGCCCTGGCCCAGGGGAGGTTGTGCTTGTTGAAGGTAACTGGGAGTGGGATGAGTGTGGTTGGGTGGGAGTTGTTTGGAGAAGCCTCTGGTGTTTCCAAGAATCTGGTGGGTATGGTACCAGGCTGATGAACAAATGCCCTTTTTCTCACATCTTTGTTATTTCTCTTTTTCCCCCACTGAAAACTAACGTTCTTTGTGTGTGAGCAGAAATGGACACACTTGGATCCACTGGTAAACTGGAAACTGCTGCGACTACAAACACAACCACTGGGTAAAAGAAGTGCTTGTGAGGAAAAAATGACCTGTCTCATCTGTGTTAAAACGAGGTACCCTCCACAACAAGCCCCTGCAAGGCAGCCATGGCTTTGCCACCAGCCAGGGGTCCCAAGGGGAGGGAGGCTTCAGGGGAGGAGATGTCTTTACCAGTTTACCATCTTGCCCAGTCTCCTTCCTGGGGTTGCAGCACTCAGAAGGGGAGATGAGAGGTGAAATATCCCCCGGGAAGTGTTTCTTTTGGAAAGGTCTCTGCTCATCAGATTAGCAGCACTGCTTGGTGTGGGAATTGCTGGTTTACCCTCACTCTTCTATTTTTTTCCAAAGTTTTCTGCCTGCCCACGTCCTGTTTCACTGGAGGGTGTTCAGTTCAATTTTGAACTAAGTCCTTGCAAATGCTGCTTTGATTTTGCTAAGCCTATTTCAGAACTGAAATAATTGCCATGCTGGATTTAGCTGCAGCATTTCTGTAATGCTGCTTTTTTTTCCCCTTTCTGGGCAAAACTGATTCACTTGTGGTAGGTAGGTGTATAATTGGGGTTTATCTTTGTGGCTCCCCAAAGGTATTTCTAGTTGGGAAAATTACCATTCTGTTTTTTCAAGCTGAGAGAGAAAAATGGTCAGGTTCAAGAGAACCAGCAAGCCCTCCATGATTATAGGCGTTAAAAAGTTTAATCAGAGGATTTTTGTTAATTAGAGTGCTTTTTCTGCAGTGCAGTTTCGTCCCCAGATCCCAAGGAGTAGAAAAAGAAAATCTCTGGGAGTTAATAGGATGCTGAACCCTCTCCCCAGGAGGGTCAGTGCTGGTTTCTCCACCCCTGGGCTGCTTTCCCACACAGGTTTGTCTTTCATTTGTTTTTTTTTCAACCTCTTGGCTCCCTCAGGAATGTTCTGGAGGGAGCTTTGCTGGCTGGTGGAGGTGCTGCCCACAGTGCCAGGGTGCTGGGAGAGAAAGGGACAGCCCTTGGCTGTCTGAACAAGTCTTACTTTATGGTTTTTTTTGGTCCAAAAGAAAGGGATCTAGGGGCTGGTTGGTTACGTAGAGTGTGTTTGTTAAATGTTCAGGTTTGTGTTTTATATATATACAAATATATAGAGAGTCAGTTGGGAGTCTGGAATAACTCCAGTCTGTGGATTAAGAGTAAACTATTATGGATGATAAAGCACTAAGTAAAACATAATATTTATTTATGAAAATGCATAAATGACAAATCACTGCAACGGTGCTGTATAGGAAAATAAATATATATATATATATATATATATATGAGCAGATAGAAAGCAAAGGGTCTGCAGTTGTCTAGCTAGTGCCTGCCCATCTTCTCCAAAGGCTGGCTTTTGCCCACTGCAACCAAGGGTATTGCAAAGGGACCTTCCTAAGGCCAGAGGACAGCCCAGGGCAGGGAAGTGTGGCAGTAGTTTGTTGCAGCTCTGTGGTGTTGGAGCTGCTGAGGTTCAGCAGGTAACTGTTCTGCTTTCAGCCTGCACAGTCACCACAGGGGGGAACAGTGGTTTCCAGGCACTCCCAGCTTTTGGTGCTTTCACAGGGCACATCACTGAGGGCTTGGAATTTGAGGAAGAGAATCATGGCTTCAGTGCCCACAGGTCTGGAAATCCAATTTTCCCATGTAAGGTACTGAGGGGAGTTTAGTTTAGTGACTCACTGGTATAGATAAGATGGCAGAAGTTGGAGAAGGAAAAAGAAACCCCAAACATAAGGGAGATGCCACCTAGCAACTGCTGTCCTTTCCCTAGCACAAAGTTATTTCTGTTTAAGAAAAGGTTGACGATGTAAAGACTAAGAAACTAATTTGTGTTCTTTTTTGAGAACCAGTGCCTTATAAAACCTGTAAATACTGTAATTAGAAGACCTGGGGAACAAACTGTGTTCCGTTGTGTTTGTTCAAATTGTCTATGGTTGTTTTAACGTGCCCCCCCCCCCCCCCCCCNNCCCCCCCCCCCCCCCCAATAAAACTGTTTCCATCTCCCCATGGAAGAGGTTGCTTTTTACTTCTATTTACTTGTGCTAAAAAGAACCTCTTTTGGCCTCAGCTGGGTGAGAGAAGCCCTAATCCTGACCATACTCAGGTTTCCACAGTAGCCAGCCTCTCACCAACCCTGGTTGGTTCCTGCACCATGGGATGCCATCCTGCTTCTCCAAGCCTGCAAGACCTCAGTGGCACATTCCCACGAGCATGGGCAGGTCACATTCAGGCTCCTTTCAGGGACCCTGGTGTCACCCCAGCCCCACTTCATTACAGCTGAGCCAGTGAGCCCCCCAGCTCCCTCTTCCCTCCGTGGGACAGGCTGTTCCCACCTCTCTTGCAAACGGAGCCCTGCTCACCCCTGCCATTTGTGAGGAGCCAGTGGCTGCTGCACTCTCTGCAGGACTTTTCTTTGCTGCTGCTTTTCTTCACTGCTTTTGCCTTGGCCACGAGGTGCCAACCCCAGGGAACGCATCCAGAGGGGTAAAACCCCCTGGGGAGGGACCAGGATCTCTAAAGTGCTCAAGAGGAGCCTGCATGGGCACGGGGACGTCCTGAGCAGCATCCTGAGGGAGACAGCAGCATGAGGAGCACCTCTCTGCAGAAACTTTCTTCTGAGCAGGTAATGAATTGTTTTGCTTTTAAAGGCTCCTCTTTCCTTCCAGGCTTCCAGCAGCTAAACAACTGAACACAAGGTACTGGGTGTTTCTTTTTTTTTTTTTTTCCAGTTGCTTATAAATATAATTTATTACCTGTTTAAAAATTCTTTCTTACACTTTGTACATGTCAGGCTGACAGAATAAATGCAGGCATTTACAAACAGAGGGAAGGAGAAAAAGGGAGGGGGGTAAGAGGCACACTCAGAACTAGTAAACCACACCTCCACTGTACAGCAATACAAATAATGCAATGGCCAGCACTTCTCTGCTAGGAAGTCAGTCTTTAGAAAAGGAATTGCATAGAAGATACAGCAACAGGGAAATCAAAACCAAAACAGTTCTCCAGATCTGAATAGCAAAGGAAACGAATCCCACGAGCACGGGTAGAGCTGAGACAGGGGAGGGAGAAACTCACTCACATCCTCTGGCCTGGCTCACGGCCCAGGGCCTGTATCTTTGCTGTGGGAAGGGACCATCTTAACCACTGCTCTGCTTTCTGTGCCTCCTCACCATCCCCAGGCAGCCTGCTGCTCAGCTCTGCCCAGCTGGTAGTGCCAGCGCTGCTCTGCCCACTGTGTCACCCACCCTGCTGCACAGCTCG
>VYZU01023920.1:0-15515 GCA_013401355.1 Ceyx cyanopectus | reverse complement strand
AAGGTCCCTGCAAACCTAAACCTTTCTGTGATTCAGTGAAAACCCAATTTACAAAGACAGATAGCAAAAAAAGAAAACATGAAACACTGTAGCCTGTGTTTTTTGTGTCCATGGGGTTTACACATAAAGAATGAAGAATAAGTAATATTTTCTGTGCTAATTGTTTTCAACTATTGTCTCAAAGAAGAGAAAATAGACATGAAAATGTTCTCTTTCTTAAAAAAAACCAACAAAGGAACATTTTATCTGGGAAAAGATTACAGGTTCATTACAGTAGTATTATTTAAACATGGGAGTGATTAATTTTTATAACAATTTAGTGACAACAAGGGGAAAAGAACAGGCAGTACTGTGCTTTAAACGGTTATGGGCACTCAATCTTCACTCTTGTCAGTAGCAGTAAGCATAAATTGTCTTAGTATCTGCTTGAACCATGTATGTGTGTACCTTGTTACTGTAATCTATATACCTAAACTATTTTCTTGACAAGTTAATCTGTTCAATAGCCACTAGACACAAAAGAAAAAAACTCCCAAGCCATAAAATGACTGAAGTAAGTAGAACAAAGAATGATTACAACAGCCCTTGGTTTTCCATGCTGTTCTGTCCTTCTGCTATTACTGTGCATTAATTTCTCTTTGAGGATATATAGGGAATGAAAATTACTTCAGCATGGCATTGTGATCTTTTTAGCAGATACAAATGAAGACAGAGAAGATGAGGAAAATGTAGACTCATCCTTTAGTTTTGCCCTTGTATTTACTATTGATTCTGTTACGTAGTCATAGTTGTAGGAAAGAAATGAGGGGGTTGTCTCCCCCAAGTGAAACAAGTGTTTTTCTGAGCCAAGTCTGAGATTTTGTCCTTTGTGAGGAAGCAGAGGGAATGTCTATTTATGGTATTTTGCTGCTGCACTGAGGGAAATATTATCTTCAGATTATGTTGAGTGGCTCCATAGTATACAACGTTTGTGGTCTCTCAGTTGAGCCAAGAGCCATGTAAGCAACTTTTGCACAGACTGGACCTTAAGAATCTGATCCTCAGACATGACGATAGTCCTTTGTAAGTTTAACATTCTCTGAATTCAGGACTTTTTGCAATGAGCAGAATTTAGTCCCATATGAGTAACATGGGTTACTAAATAAGTTGGTGGTTGTGCTTTTCAAGTGTAACTCCTGTGAGGAAATGCCATGTAATTGCAGCTCTCTGGAAGAGATGGAACTGTAATTCATACTGTATCTCCAAAGTTATTCAAGGTGTAAGTAAAAACCTATTGCAGTTTTATGTTCTGTTGCAGCAGATTATCATGGAAGCAAAGAGTTAAGGGTTCCATCTGCTTCCCAACTAAATGTGAAGAAAAGCAATAGTATTTAAGGNCGAGTATTTGCAGCAGGTTGAAAACCAGCAAAAGCAGCACAGAGCTGAGAACAAGCAGTGAGTATTCTGTTACATGACACACAAAAAGCAGCAGCAATGGAAATGGCAGCAAACCAGTTTACTGAAGGTACCGGGCACACAGTATTCATTAAAGTAGCTTCAAGCAAGATGCAAAACTTTCCGAGTAAGACATTGAAGTGCTAGGAAGCTAATGGGTTTGAAAGAGGATGTGGTTCATACTGATTGAATTCTTCCTTGTTTGGATGGCAGAAAGTGCTCAACTAGAGGAATTTAAGTCACAGTTACCCATCAGACAGTAGTTTTTTTTTTTTTTTTTTTTTTCATTTGATTAGTAATAGCATCAAAAGTTCTTGACTAGTTTTTGCTATTGGTATTCATGTTTTCTAACAAAAGTTATTCTCAGAGTTGCTAGCCTGTTTTAGTGAAATCATAGCCACAGGGAGAATCTAGTCAGACACTGGCATAACTGAAGTAACAGTCCCATAAAAATGTCACAAGCTTTTCAGCTGTACTATGTTCAAGGACACAATATGCAAAATAAAAGATCATTTTAGTATATCTGTCAGCATTTCTAAAGTACTTGTCACTCGTTGTCTGTCCAAGATCGTAATTAGGTGGTGTGTATTATAGCAGACTATTGCTTATTGGAAATCTGATAGTAACAACAATGAATCAGAGCTAGAGTTAATGGCTCACAGTCCAAATGGAAACTAGCAATGAGTGGTGTCCCCCAAGGGTCTGTACTAGTACCAATACTGCTTAGTATATTCATTAATGACGTATAAGGGGATTGAGTGCATCCTCAGCAAACTTGTGGATGGCACCAAGCTGAGTGGAACAATTGATATGCTAGAGGGAAGACCATGGACCTGTTACATGGGTTTATAAGGAGAGCCACAAAAATAATAAAAGGGCTGAAGCACGTCTCCTGTGAAGAAAGGTCCTTGTGTTCTCAACTGGACATAAGAAAATATTTACCATGAGGGTGGTGAGGCACTGGAACAGGTTTCTCACAGTTGTGGAAGAGTTCAAGGTTATATTGGTTAGGATATTGAGGAACCTGTTCTAGTGAAAGATGTCCCTGTCCCTGACAGGGGGTTTGAACTATATATGCTTTAAAAGGTCCCTGCAAACCTAAACCTTTCTGTGATTCAGTGAAAACCCAATTTACAAAGACAGATAGCAAAAAAAGAAAACATGAAACACTGTAGCCTGTGTTTTTTGTGTCCATGGGGTTTACACATAAAGAATGAAGAATAAGTAATATTTTCTGTGCTAATTGTTTTCAACTATTGTCTCAAAGAAGAGAAAATAGACATGAAAATGTTCTCTTTCTTAAAAAAAACCAACAAAGGAACATTTTATCTGGGAAAAGATTACAGGTTCATTACAGTAGTATTATTTAAACATGGGAGTGATTAATTTTTATAACAATTTAGTGACAACAAGGGGAAAAGAACAGGCAGTACTGTGCTTTAAACGGTTATGGGCACTCAATCTTCACTCTTGTCAGTAGCAGTAAGCATAAATTGTCTTAGTATCTGCTTGAACCATGTATGTGTGTACCTTGTTACTGTAATCTATATACCTAAACTATTTTCTTGACAAGTTAATCTGTTCAATAGCCACTAGACACAAAAGAAAAAAACTCCCAAGCCATAAAATGACTGAAGTAAGTAGAACAAAGAATGATTACAACAGCCCTTGGTTTTCCATGCTGTTCTGTCCTTCTGCTATTACTGTGCATTAATTTCTCTTTGAGGATATATAGGGAATGAAAATTACTTCAGCATGGCATTGTGATCTTTTTAGCAGATACAAATGAAGACAGAGAAGATGAGGAAAATGTAGACTCATCCTTTAGTTTTGCCCTTGTATTTACTATTGATTCTGTTACGTAGTCATAGTTGTAGGAAAGAAATGAGGGGGTTGTCTCCCCCAAGTGAAACAAGTGTTTTTCTGAGCCAAGTCTGAGATTTTGTCCTTTGTGAGGAAGCAGAGGGAATGTCTATTTATGGTATTTTGCTGCTGCACTGAGGGAAATATTATCTTCAGATTATGTTGAGTGGCTCCATAGTATACAACGTTTGTGGTCTCTCAGTTGAGCCAAGAGCCATGTAAGCAACTTTTGCACAGACTGGACCTTAAGAATCTGATCCTCAGACATGACGATAGTCCTTTGTAAGTTTAACATTCTCTGAATTCAGGACTTTTTGCAATGAGCAGAATTTAGTCCCATATGAGTAACATGGGTTACTAAATAAGTTGGTGGTTGTGCTTTTCAAGTGTAACTCCTGTGAGGAAATGCCATGTAATTGCAGCTCTCTGGAAGAGATGGAACTGTAATTCATACTGTATCTCCAAAGTTATTCAAGGTGTAAGTAAAAACCTATTGCAGTTTTATGTTCTGTTGCAGCAGATTATCATGGAAGCAAAGAGTTAAGGGTTCCATCTGCTTCCCAACTAAATGTGAAGAAAAGCAATAGTATTTAAGGACACTATTCACAGATTCACAGATTCACAGATATTAGGGGTTGGAAGGGACCTNATCAGTAAATTCAGGACAATAAGTTCAATAAATTAATTCAGGAATCTTATCTTCATAGCCCTATTGAGCAATAGGGTGTTTTGGCCCAGAGGGAGCAGTGTCTGTCATTCAGAGCAAACTTGTCTATCCGTATATGGTACTGTGTTGCTCCAGTTAAATATACCTCAATTGAGTTGACAAGACAGCATAGCTTCGTGGTTGCATAATCAATGTTTTCCCCTTTTGCTTTGTTTGTGACCTCTAGACAAACCCTGCTTTGAGTAACTCATTTCCATGTGGGATTTTCTATGTAGCTGTTGCTGTATTAAATGAGTTCCCTGCAAGGAAGAAATAATTTATTTTGTGAAATGAGCTGCTTTCTGTGCTCCCAGAGAAATAGCTGTGTACTTGAAACACTAAGAGATCAAAACCCATTTTGTCAGAAATGCCTAATCCTCGGAATGTTTGAGACTTTAGGCCTGATTGCTCCTATACTTTTGAGCTGCTTATAGAGCTTGAAGTGTGAAAAATAGAGCTCTTCTTGACTTATGCTGCTGTTGTAAGATTTGAGGTCTTCTGGCAGACTTCAGAGGCAAAGCACAGTTCGAATAGAGCAGCCTTCCACTGCATTAGTGAGACCTCCCTTTCTCTTCCTGCACCTTTCTCTTGACACAGTCTCCTTCTACAAGGGCTGTCATGCTGCTCCTTCTCTCTGTTTCTCCTATTCAGCTCAACACAGACTTCTAACTCCACATTCAGAAGAGAAGAACAGTCTGATTTTTCTTGGTTGTTCCAGGGCACTATCTGCTTTCTGGAGCAAATAAAGCGGAATTCTAACGAATCCTCATTCAAAGCCTAGCCTTTATCATTCCCTAAACACTGTACTTCCTGACTATTGAATGAAGTAGGGATCCAATATATACATATTAAAAAAAAAAAAAGAAAAAGAATGATCATGCATTCAGGAAGCAAGTAAAGATTTCACAGGTGAACTTAATACTGATACATTCCAAATTTTGAGTAAGACTTTGCAGCATTTTATCCAGATTTGAATGTGCCATCCTGTCTTACAAGGTAAGATTCAGTACACAAAATAAGAAATTCTTGAAAACCAGAATTGTTGTTAGGTGAAGCTCCACAGACTGCTACATTGACATTAAATAGAGATTTTGCAGACCTGTAGTTTAGACTGTTACATTTCTCCAAATGAATCATTTAGCAACAGCCATAAGCTGTCATCTCGTGTGTGAGTTGATCACAGTGTGGAGAAGACATATGCTGTTTAGCAGGGACTTTCCCAACTGTATACCTACAGCAGAGGAACCTTAATTAGTTGAGAACTCTGTGTCCTATTACAGGTTCTTGTGAGAAGTATTAGTACTTAGTAGTACTAAATTGTCATTAGTAGTACTAATAATTTGTTTTTTTTTGCTTTTCCCACCAGTTTGCCCCTTCTGCTCTTATCCATTAGCATATCTCACACAGCCAGCAATATTTTCTGGTACTCCTTTTTCTCCCGTCAAGTCTTCCCATTCACTTCTCACTAACTTTTTAAAGAGCACTGGGTCTTCCAACCCAAGTGATTCTTTCTCTGGGCTGTGTGAGTTACAAGAGGAACATTGAGAACACAGGAGGACTGTTTGCCTCTTTTCTGTTCCAGTGCCCAGTGCCATAATTGTTTCTGGCAGCCATGAGAAGCTGTGGCAAGGAAAAGCTCTGTTCAGTTCTGGATGACAAAATGTGAAAACAGACTCCATAAAGAATATTGCTTGATACCCTCTAACAAGCTTTCAGCGAGCACGTGCAAACGCTTGATTTTTGTCAGAAGTTTATAGCTTGTTCAAACAGGGTAAGACTGCATAGTGACAGTGAAAAGCATCCTGCCACATTTTAAGTCATTTCTTTGAAGAAAAAAGTTTGAAGAGTCTCCCATGGAAATAGCTATAAGAGGTTTTTTAACATGAGCAGAAGTGTATAATTAAGCTTCTTTATTGGTTCTTTTACAGAAATGGGGTTATAGCCATAAAATCACGGTGTGTAATCANTACTTCTGAACTGTCATGGGCACTGAGGATGTTTCAGTCCTTTTGGGTTCCTTCTATCCCTACATCTTCATTCCAACCATGCACCTGTTATTTGCAGGAATATCAGTAAATTCAGGACAATAAGTTCAATAAATTAATTCAGGAATCTTATCTTCATAGCCCTATTGAGCAATAGGGTGTTTTGGCCCAGAGGGAGCAGTGTCTGTCATTCAGAGCAAACTTGTCTATCCGTATATGGTACTGTGTTGCTCCAGTTAAATATACCTCAATTGAGTTGACAAGACAGCATAGCTTCGTGGTTGCATAATCAATGTTTTCCCCTTTTGCTTTGTTTGTGACCTCTAGACAAACCCTGCTTTGAGTAACTCATTTCCATGTGGGATTTTCTATGTAGCTGTTGCTGTATTAAATGAGTTCCCTGCAAGGAAGAAATAATTTATTTTGTGAAATGAGCTGCTTTCTGTGCTCCCAGAGAAATAGCTGTGTACTTGAAACACTAAGAGATCAAAACCCATTTTGTCAGAAATGCCTAATCCTCGGAATGTTTGAGACTTTAGGCCTGATTGCTCCTATACTTTTGAGCTGCTTATAGAGCTTGAAGTGTGAAAAATAGAGCTCTTCTTGACTTATGCTGCTGTTGTAAGATTTGAGGTCTTCTGGCAGACTTCAGAGGCAAAGCACAGTTCGAATAGAGCAGCCTTCCACTGCATTAGTGAGACCTCCCTTTCTCTTCCTGCACCTTTCTCTTGACACAGTCTCCTTCTACAAGGGCTGTCATGCTGCTCCTTCTCTCTGTTTCTCCTATTCAGCTCAACACAGACTTCTAACTCCACATTCAGAAGAGAAGAACAGTCTGATTTTTCTTGGTTGTTCCAGGGCACTATCTGCTTTCTGGAGCAAATAAAGCGGAATTCTAACGAATCCTCATTCAAAGCCTAGCCTTTATCATTCCCTAAACACTGTACTTCCTGACTATTGAATGAAGTAGGGATCCAATATATACATATTAAAAAAAAAAAAAGAAAAAGAATGATCATGCATTCAGGAAGCAAGTAAAGATTTCACAGGTGAACTTAATACTGATACATTCCAAATTTTGAGTAAGACTTTGCAGCATTTTATCCAGATTTGAATGTGCCATCCTGTCTTACAAGGTAAGATTCAGTACACAAAATAAGAAATTCTTGAAAACCAGAATTGTTGTTAGGTGAAGCTCCACAGACTGCTACATTGACATTAAATAGAGATTTTGCAGACCTGTAGTTTAGACTGTTACATTTCTCCAAATGAATCATTTAGCAACAGCCATAAGCTGTCATCTCGTGTGTGAGTTGATCACAGTGTGGAGAAGACATATGCTGTTTAGCAGGGACTTTCCCAACTGTATACCTACAGCAGAGGAACCTTAATTAGTTGAGAACTCTGTGTCCTATTACAGGTTCTTGTGAGAAGTATTAGTACTTAGTAGTACTAAATTGTCATTAGTAGTACTAATAATTTGTTTTTTTTTGCTTTTCCCACCAGTTTGCCCCTTCTGCTCTTATCCATTAGCATATCTCACACAGCCAGCAATATTTTCTGGTACTCCTTTTTCTCCCGTCAAGTCTTCCCATTCACTTCTCACTAACTTTTTAAAGAGCACTGGGTCTTCCAACCCAAGTGATTCTTTCTCTGGGCTGTGTGAGTTACAAGAGGAACATTGAGAACACAGGAGGACTGTTTGCCTCTTTTCTGTTCCAGTGCCCAGTGCCATAATTGTTTCTGGCAGCCATGAGAAGCTGTGGCAAGGAAAAGCTCTGTTCAGTTCTGGATGACAAAATGTGAAAACAGACTCCATAAAGAATATTGCTTGATACCCTCTAACAAGCTTTCAGCGAGCACGTGCAAACGCTTGATTTTTGTCAGAAGTTTATAGCTTGTTCAAACAGGGTAAGACTGCATAGTGACAGTGAAAAGCATCCTGCCACATTTTAAGTCATTTCTTTGAAGAAAAAAGTTTGAAGAGTCTCCCATGGAAATAGCTATAAGAGGTTTTTTAACATGAGCAGAAGTGTATAATTAAGCTTCTTTATTGGTTCTTTTACAGAAATGGGGTTATAGCCATAAAATCACGGTGTGTAATCACTCACAGGTTTAGAAGGCTCCTAGACACAGCATTATTCACCTAATGTTACAGAAAATTCCAGATTTATCCATTGAACAGGAATTTCTAGAAAAAAAATTATTATTTTTTTTTTTCTGGGGGAAAGAAAAAGATAAATCAGTGGGAGTTTTTAACGTGTATCTGACTCTTTATATGAAATAAAAGATGTCAGGCCAGCTCTCCATCTGGTGTAAAAGTAACATAGTTCCGCTAAATACTGGCTGACACTTGGTCTCATTTCAAGAAAGAAATCAAAAAGGAATGACTTACCCTGCTGTTCAATAAACACAACTGTAAATTAATTCTTACATAGCAGTGGGACTGCTTTTATTCCTTGAAAACTCTTTGGCGATTCATGGTGCGGTCAGCTTCAGTATCTGCAGAGAATGTATTCCATCTTGAGTATAAAGCCCCTCTTTCCTCAAGAGAGCCATGTAGCACTTCAATGGTTTGTTAATCCCTTCCNATTCAGTACACAAAATAAGAAATTCTTGAAAACCAGAATTGTTGTTAGGTGAAGCTCCACAGACTGCTACATTGACATTAAATAGAGATTTTGCAGACCTGTAGTTTAGACTGTTACATTTCTCCAAATGAATCATTTAGCAACAGCCATAAGCTGTCATCTCGTGTGTGAGTTGATCACAGTGTGGAGAAGACATATGCTGTTTAGCAGGGACTTTCCCAACTGTATACCTACAGCAGAGGAACCTTAATTAGTTGAGAACTCTGTGTCCTATTACAGGTTCTTGTGAGAAGTATTAGTACTTAGTAGTACTAAATTGTCATTAGTAGTACTAATAATTTGTTTTTTTTTGCTTTTCCCACCAGTTTGCCCCTTCTGCTCTTATCCATTAGCATATCTCACACAGCCAGCAATATTTTCTGGTACTCCTTTTTCTCCCGTCAAGTCTTCCCATTCACTTCTCACTAACTTTTTAAAGAGCACTGGGTCTTCCAACCCAAGTGATTCTTTCTCTGGGCTGTGTGAGTTACAAGAGGAACATTGAGAACACAGGAGGACTGTTTGCCTCTTTTCTGTTCCAGTGCCCAGTGCCATAATTGTTTCTGGCAGCCATGAGAAGCTGTGGCAAGGAAAAGCTCTGTTCAGTTCTGGATGACAAAATGTGAAAACAGACTCCATAAAGAATATTGCTTGATACCCTCTAACAAGCTTTCAGCGAGCACGTGCAAACGCTTGATTTTTGTCAGAAGTTTATAGCTTGTTCAAACAGGGTAAGACTGCATAGTGACAGTGAAAAGCATCCTGCCACATTTTAAGTCATTTCTTTGAAGAAAAAAGTTTGAAGAGTCTCCCATGGAAATAGCTATAAGAGGTTTTTTAACATGAGCAGAAGTGTATAATTAAGCTTCTTTATTGGTTCTTTTACAGAAATGGGGTTATAGCCATAAAATCACGGTGTGTAATCACTCACAGGTTTAGAAGGCTCCTAGACACAGCATTATTCACCTAATGTTACAGAAAATTCCAGATTTATCCATTGAACAGGAATTTCTNATTAATTCAGGAATCTTATCTTCATAGCCCTATTGAGCAATAGGGTGTTTTGGCCCAGAGGGAGCAGTGTCTGTCATTCAGAGCAAACTTGTCTATCCGTATATGGTACTGTGTTGCTCCAGTTAAATATACCTCAATTGAGTTGACAAGACAGCATAGCTTCGTGGTTGCATAATCAATGTTTTCCCCTTTTGCTTTGTTTGTGACCTCTAGACAAACCCTGCTTTGAGTAACTCATTTCCATGTGGGATTTTCTATGTAGCTGTTGCTGTATTAAATGAGTTCCCTGCAAGGAAGAAATAATTTATTTTGTGAAATGAGCTGCTTTCTGTGCTCCCAGAGAAATAGCTGTGTACTTGAAACACTAAGAGATCAAAACCCATTTTGTCAGAAATGCCTAATCCTCGGAATGTTTGAGACTTTAGGCCTGATTGCTCCTATACTTTTGAGCTGCTTATAGAGCTTGAAGTGTGAAAAATAGAGCTCTTCTTGACTTATGCTGCTGTTGTAAGATTTGAGGTCTTCTGGCAGACTTCAGAGGCAAAGCACAGTTCGAATAGAGCAGCCTTCCACTGCATTAGTGAGACCTCCCTTTCCTGTCCAAATGAAGTTTAACATCCCTTATCTTTAGAATATGCAACTAGCAGAGCCATAGCAATTAGATTTTGATAGACAAGTCCTGAAATTATTTCTCAAANCTTAATACTGATACATTCCAAATTTTGAGTAAGACTTTGCAGCATTTTATCCAGATTTGAATGTGCCATCCTGTCTTACAAGGTAAGATTCAGTACACAAAATAAGAAATTCTTGAAAACCAGAATTGTTGTTAGGTGAAGCTCCACAGACTGCTACATTGACATTAAATAGAGATTTTGCAGACCTGTAGTTTAGACTGTTACATTTCTCCAAATGAATCATTTAGCAACAGCCATAAGCTGTCATCTCGTGTGTGAGTTGATCACAGTGTGGAGAAGACATATGCTGTTTAGCAGGGACTTTCCCAACTGTATACCTACAGCAGAGGAACCTTAATTAGTTGAGAACTCTGTGTCCTATTACAGGTTCTTGTGAGAAGTATTAGTACTTAGTAGTACTAAATTGTCATTAGTAGTACTAATAATTTGTTTTTTTTTGCTTTTCCCACCAGTTTGCCCCTTCTGCTCTTATCCATTAGCATATCTCACACAGCCAGCAATATTTTCTGGTACTCCTTTTTCTCCCGTCAAGTCTTCCCATTCACTTCTCACTAACTTTTTAAAGAGCACTGGGTCTTCCAACCCAAGTGATTCTTTCTCTGGGCTGTGTGAGTTACAAGAGGAACATTGAGAACACAGGAGGACTGTTTGCCTCTTTTCTGTTCCAGTGCCCAGTGCCATAATTGTTTCTGGCAGCCATGAGAAGCTGTGGCAAGGAAAAGCTCTGTTCAGTTCTGGATGACAAAATGTGAAAACAGACTCCATAAAGAATATTGCTTGATACCCTCTAACAAGCTTTCAGCGAGCACGTGCAAACGCTTGATTTTTGTCAGAAGTTTATAGCTTGTTCAAACAGGGTAAGACTGCATAGTGACAGTGAAAAGCATCCTGCCACATTTTAAGTCATTTCTTTGAAGAAAAAAGTTTGAAGAGTCTCCCATGGAAATAGCTATAAGAGGTTTTTTAACATGAGCAGAAGTGTATAATTAAGCTTCTTTATTGGTTCTTTTACAGAAATGGGGTTATAGCCATAAAATCACGGTGTGTAATCACTCACAGGTTTAGAAGGCTCCTAGACACAGCATTATTCACCTAATGTTACAGAAAATTCCAGATTTATCCATTGAACAGGAATTTCTAGAAAAAAAATTATTATTTTTTTTTTTCTGGGGGAAAGAAAAAGATAAATCAGTGGGAGTTTTTAACGTGTATCTGACTCTTTATATGAAATAAAAGATGTCAGGCCAGCTCTCCATCTGGTGTAAAAGTAACATAGTTCCGCTAAATACTGGCTGACACTTGGTCTCATTTCAAGAAAGAAATCAAAAAGGAATGACTTACCCTGCTGTTCAATAAACACAACTGTAAATTAATTCTTACATAGCAGTGGAACTGCTTTTATTCCTTGAAAACTCTTTGGCGATTCATGGTGCGGTCAGCTTCAGTATCTGCAGAGAATGTATTCCATCTTGAGTATAAAGCCCCTCTTTCCTCAAGAGAGCCATGTAGCACTTCAATGGTTTGTTAATCCCTTCCATGTTTGACGACTGTTCTGAAAGCTATCTTTGATAGCTAGGTTGATTGAGGAATGGTACAAAAGAATTTCAGAGAACAGAAGAGCAAGTCCCTGCCTATGTGATTAATAGCTGGGGAGAATGAAAGGGCAAATTCATGATCTAGCATCTTCTGCTGGACATTGTGAAACCAAACCGTCATTCAAGAAGACACAACAAACAAGAGCCCTGCCTAGCACAGGCTGAAGTGGCAAGACCACTACCTCATCTTCTGTTTCTTCTGGGAACTGTACAGCATTACAGTAGCTCTAAAATGTACAAAGGGTGGGAAGTAAAGATTACTCAGCTCTTNAAAGCACAGTTCGAATAGAGCAGCCTTCCACTGCATTAGTGAGACCTCCCTTTCTCTTCCTGCACCTTTCTCTTGACACAGTCTCCTTCTACAAGGGCTGTCATGCTGCTCCTTCTCTCTGTTTCTCCTATTCAGCTCAACACAGACTTCTAACTCCACATTCAGAAGAGAAGAACAGTCTGATTTTTCTTGGTTGTTCCAGGGCACTATCTGCTTTCTGGAGCAAATAAAGCGGAATTCTAACGAATCCTCATTCAAAGCCTAGCCTTTATCATTCCCTAAACACTGTACTTCCTGACTATTGAATGAAGTAGGGATCCAATATATACATATTAAAAAAAAAGCTATTTTCTTCTTTTTAGAGTTCAAANTGAGAAGTATTAGTACTTAGTAGTACTAAATTGTCATTAGTAGTACTAATAATTTGTTTTTTTTTGCTTTTCCCACCAGTTTGCCCCTTCTGCTCTTATCCATTAGCATATCTCACACAGCCAGCAATATTTTCTGGTACTCCTTTTTCTCCCGTCAAGTCTTCCCATTCACTTCTCACTAACTTTTTAAAGAGCACTGGGTCTTCCAACCCAAGTGATTCTTTCTCTGGGCTGTGTGAGTTACAAGAGGAACATTGAGAACACAGGAGGACTGTTTGCCTCTTTTCTGTTCCAGTGCCCAGTGCCATAATTGTTTCTGGCAGCCATGAGAAGCTGTGGCAAGGAAAAGCTCTGTTCAGTTCTGGATGACAAAATGTGAAAACAGACTCCATAAAGAATATTGCTTGATACCCTCTAACAAGCTTTCAGCGAGCACGTGCAAACGCTTGATTTTTGTCAGAAGTTTATAGCTTGTTCAAACAGGGTAAGACTGCATAGTGACAGTGAAAAGCATCCTGCCACATTTTAAGTCATTTCTTTGAAGAAAAAAGTTTGAAGAGTCTCCCATGGAAATAGCTATAAGAGGTTTTTTAACATGAGCAGAAGTGTATAATTAAGCTTCTTTATTGGTTCTTTTACAGAAATGGGGTTATAGCCATAAAATCACGGTGTGTAATCACTCACAGGTTTAGAAGGCTCCTAGACACAGCATTATTCACCTAATGTTACAGAAAATTCCAGATTTATCCATTGAACAGGAATTTCTAGAAAAAAAATTATTATTTTTTTTTTTCTGGGGGAAAGAAAAAGATAAATCAGTGGGAGTTTTTAACGTGTATCTGACTCTTTATATGAAATAAAAGATGTCAGGCCAGCTCTCCATCTGGTGTAAAAGTAACATAGTTCCGCTAAATACTGGCTGACACTTGGTCTCATTTCAAGAAAGAAATCAAAAAGGAATGACTTACCCTGCTGTTCAATAAACACAACTGTAAATTAATTCTTACATAGCAGTGGGACTGCTTTTATTCCTTGAAAACTCTTGGGCGATTCATGGTGCGGTCAGCTTCAGTATCTGCAGAGAATGTATTCCATCTTGAGTATAAAGCCCCTCTTTCCTCAAGAGAGCCATGTAGCACTTCAATGGTTTGTTAATCCCTTCCATGTTTGACGACTGTTCTGAAAGCTATCTTTGATAGCTAGGTTGATTGAGGAATGGTACAAAAGAATTTCAGAGAACAGAAGAGCAAGTCCCTGCCTATGTGATTAATAGCTGGGGAGAATGAAAGGGCAAATTCATGATCTAGCATCTTCTGCTGGACATTGTGAAACCAAACCGTCATTCAAGAAGACACAACAAACAAGAGCCCTGCCTAGCACAGGCTGAAGTGGCAAGACCACTACCTCATCTTCTGTTTCTTCTGGGAACTGTACAGCATTACAGTAGCTCTAAAATGTACAAAGGGTGGGAAGTAAAGATTACTCAGCTCTTTACCACATGACCTTGTTTGTTTTTTTTCTCACACTCATGTAAATTGCATCAAATGTTTATTATTATCTCCTTCTGCTTGGACTACTTCTTTTCCCCAGAGTGCCATATTCTTTGCTTTCTAGACTCCAGGTTCAGTTAGCTCAATGTGCAAATGATCAGGAACTCATATGAAAGCTGTGTGCTTATTACTACTATGTAAATTAGTTCACAGTTTGCTCTCCAGTTAATTTGGATAATCAGGTACCTCCCTTTCTGAAGTCCTAAAGGAAAGGCATAATTTTTGATTGTCTGTAATTAATAAGGTTACTTATTCTTTGTTTGATTTTAAGATATCTTTATTGAACTAAACACTCTTGGTTTGAAGAGGAGTTTTAACTGGTTGGAATTAAAGCCAGGTTCTGATGACTAACAGCAGCAGCAATCTAAATTACTGACTTATACATTTAATATCTCTCTTGAGAGTAGGAAATTTCTTCAGATGTTGAAACTGGCCTAAATGATTTAGATTCACATGAGTGGTGAAAATTCTTTGGCTAATAATATTAGCCTGATTTTGTCACTTCGAATTTAATCTAGAATATTTGGAATAGTTGTTAATACTATGTCGATATATTTCAATATTTTATTCCACAGAATGTTTTGCATCCTTATATTCACTCTGTTAAACTGATTAGATTAATATTCTCAAGTTTCTTAAATATATTTTTATCAAGCAAATTATTGTGTTGCCTGACAAACCTGTTTCTGCTTGGTACAGCAAGAGCAGGCAAAACGCCTGCTATTTTTCCTCTTTGTTTCTATGAAAGTTGTAGGGAGTGATAAAATTGTGTTGGGTATTTTGGTGGTTTTGATTTTGGATTGGTTCTTTGTTTGCTTGTTTGTTTTCTGGAAATACAAATTCGTGAATGCTTTTAGTAGTAGTGAAAAAGATGAAAAATCAAGGGGTCACTGTGAGTGGGTTGCAGAAGTTTCAAATTCCTGCTCTGACTTGAAAATAAACTCACTGGCAATTATGTTTTTTTTTGTTGGTTTTTATTGTTTGTTTGTTTGTTTGTTTGTTTTTTCCTGTTCTGGAATCTCTCTTCCTTGCTTTTATGTGGAAAAACTTCAAAACTTCTGGGTTTAATTCTAATGTTGGGAATAGATATTTCTGAGATTTCAAAGTTTCACGGAAAGGGAGTATTTACCACCCAAGAAAAAGTATTAAACAAAACAATCATCAACAGCAATCATTCAAAGTAATTTATTGTCCAGGTTTAAAATTCCAAGGTCTTATAAAATACTCAGGTTATTAATAGGAGAGTACTTCTGATTGCTTTATAGAAATTGTGCTGTTTTATCCTATCATAATGGGGTCTTTAGGATTAGCAAATGGAATTTAACATGAAAACTTTCGGTAGTATGGAGTGTACGTTAAGCTCTGATCTCCTTTATTTTTTCCTTAGACCCATCTATT
>VYZU01023919.1:70761-89364 GCA_013401355.1 Ceyx cyanopectus | reverse complement strand
TGCTGGGATTCTGGGATTTAAAAACTTAATAGTTTAATACCATACAGTAGCTTCTGCTGCTCCAAAAGCATTTGCACCTTTTCCCACTCTGCAGCATTTCTGCTCCTCTCAAGGCAGCTGCTCAGGTGCAGCTCTGTAGGAGACCCCCGTGGAGAGCACAAGGGTGTGAGAAGCCTGAGCAGCAGCTCAGTGGGGATTTCTCTCCATCACTTCCCCCTTTTCCTAAAACCTAAAGAAATGGGGAAAAAAAAAAATCTCCTCATTTTACAGAGAAATGTATTGGATTCAGTAAAGCCCTTACGTTGGTGGCTAATTAGGAGAGGCTGATTGTGAAATAAGGCTGAAGAATAAACCCCTCCCTCCCTCCCCAGGGAATCAGAGGCTGCCTGCTGTCAGGAGCAGTAAACAGGTTTGTCTGGTGAGCTGCTGCTCTGGGGTCACAAGAAGCATGAAGGGAGCAGGTGGGGTTTGGACAGGGGTTGGCTGCAGTGGCCAGAAGCGTGTGCTAGAGACAGGCCTCTGGCCCCATGTCCAGGGCTGTTGTCTAAGCAGGAAAGAATGCTCCAGTAGCTGTAAAAACTTGGTAGTGTTTTTTGTAAGTCACATCATTACTTCTTCTCTTTCTTTCTCTCTCCCCCCATCTCCAACCCCTTCTCTCTTGCAGGCGTCAGACTGTGACCAGTACTCCCTGCTGGATTGAACTGCATCTGAATGGTCCTTTGCAGTGGCTGGACAAGGTCCTGACACAAATGGGCTCCCCCAGCATTCGCTGCTCCAGTGTCTCCTAAGGAAACATCTCCCGGGGCCAGGCTGGGGAACAGAGACTCTGGACAATGGAATTGGCTTAACCCTTAGCAAAATGCATAGTCAACACATCCCCAGTTACCCAAGTGATGAGAGGGGGGGAAAAAAACAGTTAAAAAAAAAAGAAAGAAAAAAAAAAAGTGGGTTTGTTTTGTTATGGATTTTTCTTTTCAACTCAATCTCCAGTGAAGCCACTTTCCAGTGCAGCTGGCACACCTGCCACCCATGGCCATAGGAAGGTGGGTGCTGGGACACTGGCACCCCTGGCCAGGGGACACCTTTGGGGTCCACGAGTAACTGCAGCATCTCTGAAGGACTCTGACTCTTGCTCGTTGCCTTCCTGTCACCACTCCCCTGGCCCAGCCTCCCAGGACCTGTGTGAAGGGCACGAGAGACTAATTCCCCTGGAAGAGTTTCCCACTCCGGACTGAGAAGGAGGAGGCAGAGTCCTGGCTGTGCTTGGAGGGGATGCAGCTGGTACCTGGATACTCTGATGGGATCAATGGGAAGCAAAAGGCCAAACTGAGGGCTCCTGATCCTGCTGCAGCAACTTCTGACCCGAGCAGCTCCCAGACAGACGTTGGTGCTGTGGGGAGCAGCAGCTGGAGCAGCCAAACCTTCATTGTGCACCAGGCTCTGCCAGTGCTGCAGAACGTTTGGATTCCCAGTTCCCTGTTGGGATTCCCAGTTCTCCATTTGGATTCCCAAAATCTGCCAAGCAGCAGCTGCTGCTCCTGGAGTCTGGGGGGCTCAGTGGTGTCCAGCAAACAGCCCCTCGCTGTGACCCTGTGCTGGCAGCTCTGACTGTGCAGAGCCAGCACCTCTGGGACACAGACCCCCCTCTGCTGCACTTCAGCTGACTGAAACGCCCCGAGCTGTGCTGTTTGCCTGCAGAAATTGGGAGAGTGTGTATTTACTTGTATTATAAAATGTTCATTTTAAACTTACATGCTCCAGACTGTTTAATATTTTTTTTTCTTTCCCTGCAGCAAACAACTTCCACAACTGGAAGAAAAAAAACAAAACCCAAACAAACCCTTAGCACTTGTTTTCATGGTTCAAAATTGCCAAATAAGTCTCTCCAGTGCTCTCCAGTTATCAGTTTCCTTCTATCTGCCTTGAGCATCATACGTGGTTGTGCCAAAACATTGGAAGGGGAGGGGAAGGGAGAAAGTGATAATCAGTTTCCTATGGAAATCTGTTTTTACCTTCTGTTTGTTTGTTTTATTCTGACAAAGCCACCAGAGAGAGCTGGCTCTGGGGAGGACAGATGTGGATGGACATGCAGTGGTTTCTCTGCTCCCAGCAGCCCCGTGGAGCTCGGGGGATGTTTTCCCACGTGCCAGGTTGAGGTTCGTGGCTTCAGAGTGTCCTGGTGCCATCATGGGGTGCTGCCTCCTGACAGCTCTCCAGACACTTCCCAGGAGCTTCCATCTAGCTGCCTGTCCCTAGAGGGAGGCTGTTCCCTGCCCTCCTGCCTCTGCCACCACCTGCTTTGCCAAAATAAAACCCAAACCCAACTGCTTTTGGACTCAAGACATCAGTCAGAGAAGGTCCGAGGTGCCCCCGAGGTGGATGCAGAAGCAGAAGATCCCAGAAGCTCACTGCTGGTGTTTATCAGGAACACGAAGCAAAAGCTTTAGAGAGTTGTCTCCCAGAAATGACACTGTGCCTGGAATCCTGAGGAAGATCCAGGAGCTTCACAACATCCTCTCAGCAGATCTGGACTGGAGCTTTCATGGAGCAGCAGGGCTGGTAGCACAGCAGCTCTGGAGACCTAGGAGCTTGCATTTCATTTTGTTCTGGTTTTAGTTCAACCTCAGCTTGCATGGACTGGTGCAACAAGCAGCTGTGTAGAAGAACCTTTCCTAGCTGCTGCAGAGCAGGTCTGCCCTTTGCCAGGGTTGGTCTGGCCTGGCCTTCCACATGCAGGTTTTGAACATCAGTGTGAACAAGAAACCAACTTCATTCTGACTTCTGTGGAATTGATTATTTTGGTGACTAGAATTTCACTGTGCACATCACAGGGAGGGAGTTGGACTCTTGTGTATCAGCACCAGTCGTGACATCCTGAATTGACCACGTGATGGTGTCTGCTGGAACCTGGCCTGCCCTAGAGGCTGGAATAACCCCCAGCATGGAGAATCATCTCCTTGGCTGAGCTCAGAACCAGACCTGGATTTCCACCAGGAACCAGATTTCCATCTCCTGCTTAATAATGGGTAATTAATCACTAACTGTTATTAATAGAGGCCTTTGGAGAACCAGGATTCAGATGACACATCAAAACTCGGGCTAATCTCCCCTCATCATCCTTCATGACTTCATCTGGAAGTTGTGAGCTGGGCTAGCAGCAGAGTGAGAGAAACCAGGAGATTATCTCCACTCGAGTATTAATTTCCTCTCCTCCCCTTTGTTCTCCCTCTGGCTAATTGGGAAAAGGTCCATGGGTCCTGAAGTGAGTGCCCAGAGTCCAGCGGAGAGCCCAGCGCCACTCGAGGGGCGTCCAGCTGAGCGGAGCTTCCTACCAGTGGCTGGTGGAGCTGGAAGCTCATGAAGCTCATCCCTCATCAGCTCTGGAATGTGCTTCGTGCCACCCCGGGAAGGCCTTGGCAGTGCTCCTCCTCCAGTTTGCTGCTTTGGGTTTGGTTCTCCTACAGCTTCATGGGAGGAACTTTGATGTGTAGCACAAATGTTCATGAACAGCCGTGCCCTGGTGCAGGTGCCATGCCTCTAGTGGAATATCCCCTCATTTCATGGTGGGCTTGGCTTGGTTTTCCCAGGATTCCATCCCTTTTTGTTACTGGTAGTCACTAGCAGGAGCTTTGACTCTTTTTAACTGGTGTAGCCATACACAAGGGCCTGGCTGCTGGCAGATGATCCTGATGGCCTTGTGGTTTTAAATGACTGTGGTGATCGATGTTTGTTTGGGTTTAGTTTTTGTTTTGTTGTTTGTTTGGGGTTTTTTAATTATTAATGTATTGAACTGAACTGCAGTTTGTATTTTGCATTAAGCTTGTTTTAGAAGAAATCCAGCGCTGTCCGTTCGATTTAATCACCACGAACCCACCCGTGGATGTTCAACAATGGAGAAACCAAATCCTAACACATTTCCCCCAGCTCCAGCTGCCCAGAGAGGCCATGAGAAGGCTGGGAGAGCAGCGAGGGGAACCTCTGGAAGAAGAGTTCAACACAGGAGTGTCCTCTCCCTTAAAGGACCAGTCTGAACCCCGTGGAGGGCTCCTGTGTGGGGTAAAGAACATTGGGGACTCCACCTGAAGCAGGAGCAATAAGATCCATGCCAGCTGGAGGAGCAGGAGGAGCAAGAGGTGCAGTGAAGGACTTTGGCCATGTCCCCAGACACCTGCCAGCTGTCCCAGTTCTCTGAGGCACTGGCTGGGCAGGAGGAGTGGAATGGGATGTCACAAATAAGCTGGTAAGCTAGAATGAGATAATTAGTCACTATATAGTAGCTGATTGAGAGGTATGGTTAAGAAATTCAGTATATGTTTTTTATCATGTACATGCTTTTGTATTTATGTTTGTCTGTCTTGAATATTCAGATGAATCAAATATTTAATTTTTAACTGAAAGGGCAATTAAGGGCTGAAGAGTTGTAGCTCTTCCCCAGTGACTGCTGGACACGAGGCAGTCGCAGAGAGACTCTCCTCGGAACCCGCGCAGCAAACGGAACAGAGCCTCTGCCCGAGTTGCTGGTTCATCCTGTAGCAACAAGTCAGGTTCTCAGCTGGGCTCCCCACTCTTGCTCTCCTGGGGCTTTAGAGAAAACAGTGTCTGGCTCCGTAGCCCAGCGTGTTCATCCTCCCCTTGCTCTGCTGCTGGAGGAGCCCCCACCGGGCTGAGCCACCCGCCTGCTCCGCTTCCTCCTCCCGCTGAGGCTGCTCCCCCTGCTCCAGGCTGAGCTGCCCCCCCCAGCCCCATCAACATGTTTTGCAGTAGTGTTTAGGTTGATTTTCTTTTCTCCTCGATGGTATGTTAGTGGCTGGTGATGCCACCTGCCTGCTTGAGCTCGAGCGTTCCCTGCCTGTCGCGGTACCGTGTGTGCGCCCCTTGCTCCCAACGGGAACCTGTAAGGTCTATTTTTTGACATTTTAATAAATTTGGATTTGAAAATTGAGGCTCGTGAGGAAATGAGGGTGGTGTAAAACTGCATCTAGGGATGCAAACTGAGAGCGGTTGGAGGTTTGAAGCCACCAGAAGTGCAGAGGCAGCAGCATCTTTAGGGATGTACAAGCTGCTCCCAGTAACCTGGGTGAGATCCGGGTTTCAGGTAAGACCATCCTTCTTCTTGTGGTGTGGGGAGTTTTGTTCAAGAATCCCAGCATGGTGGGGGCTGGAAGGGCCCTCTGGAGATGCTCTGGTGCCACCCCCGTGCTCCATCCAGCAGGGGCACCCAGAGCAGGGGGCCCAGCAGTGCAGTGTCCAGGGGGGTTGGAATCTCTTCAGAGGAGGAGACTTTCCAGAAAGGATTTCACAAAATTTCAAGCCACATGTTGAAAAGAGTCATTCCCTCCCTGAGAAATGTGACTCCTCCCAGAGCAGGGGTGAAGTGCCCCACTGATCAGAGGAATGGGGGGTGGAGGAGACCACTGGAGGTCTCCAGTCCAACCTCATCCTTGGTCCAAGCCTGGCCAACACTAGATGGGGTCAGCTGGGCTTTAGTCCAGATGAATCCTGAAGAGGAATCTCAACTGAGATGCCACCCCATTCCTCCCTGGCTGAGTTCCCATTTCATCTCCCAGGCTGTAGGTGCCAAGGACGTGTCCCTGCTGCTGTCACTACCAGAGGTGATGCCCAGTGAAGCAGCTGTTTGGATAGGAGGTGGGTAGAGAGCTCAGGTGCCATTCTGGGGGTTACATGTATGTAGGTGGGCATCTTCCAGGCCTGGGGGCGTTGTTCTCCAGAGAGAACACCACGCCAGGGTACACTGTGATCTCACTCCCTGAACTCCAAACGTCCCTCCTTGAGTTTCACTGAAATCCAGATTTTACTCAGTTGTTTTTTTTCTCCTCTGGGGTTGTTTTTCCTGCCTGAGGATTTACGAGACTTTTTCCACTGAGTTTTCCAACAATGTGGTAATCAAAGGGTCCCGTCCAGGTTTCGTTGGCAGGACTCGAGTGTGCTGGAAATCTGCTGGAGTCCTGTGAGTTGTCACCTGGATGGACCAGCCCTTTGCACTGGGAATGGGAAAGCCAAGGTACAGGTTGAGCTGGGTGCTTTCCTGAGCTGTCACCTCAGCCTCTGCCCCTTCTCCCAGCTCCAGGGAGGGGTTTCTCCTCCCTGGGTTCTGCAGGAACCTCCTCAGCACCCGGCTGGCTGCAGGGGAGGGAGGGAAGGTGGCAGCAGTGACAGTGAGTCCCCCAGGGCTGGCAGCACCGCAACACCCACCTTGATACTGGGAAGAAACCTTTTTGGGGTTTTTTTGGCTATAATCTACTAATTGTGGGTGTTTAGGACAAAGTATTCCCAAGTCCAGTCCCTTTTTGTTTGAGGTCCTCATTACTGTTGCCATAATCCAGGGCATGTGAGGAAGAGGAGGATCCAGTCCTGTCCATTGCTTCATTGCCTCTCCTGCTCTGCCTCTGCTCCTCCCCACTTCTCACTGAAGCATCATCGTGTTTTCCTTCAGAATTGTGGTGGTTTTTTTATGGCTAAACTATGTGAAAACTCAGACACACACCACCTTGCAGGTTTGCTGATGCACCAATGCCCTTTTTATTCATTTCTGTAACATCTGATTTGTGAAGAAAAGCTGCAGCCCAAACCAAAGCCTCTCCTCAGGAAGAAAAAAACCCCAACCAAACAGCAAAACAAAAACCCAGCCACCAACAAAGTCATGTTTGATTTCACATACAACACAATGCTCTTTAAGGATCATTATTTCCCAGTATCTCCCAGCATCTCCTTCTCCCCAGTGAACTGGGGGTTTTTAAAGCCTCTCCAAACAAGACACAAACTGACAACAAGAGCCTGTGTGGGAGAGTTGCTGGTGCACCAGTAGAACCTGCACCAAGATCTGTGTGAATGTTGTGCCCACTGCAGGGACAGGACCTGGGGATGGTGGTCTCAGGCCAAGCTCTGTCCCCACCACACTCTTTGTTCTGACCAAACTGCACCAGCTCTGCTCTGCCAGAAACTTCTTCTCGTCACACCAAGAGCTGTGACACTTCCCAGAGTGCTCTCTCCTCTCAGACAAGGCTTCTCTCAGGTGAGCAGGCTGGAGAAGTGTGTTCCCCAACTGGGATGAGGGTCCACTGCTCAGGGATGGGGGTCAGTGCTGGGTTAATGGTTGGACTGGATGATCTGAAAGGTCTTTTCCAGCCAAAACAATTGTGTGATTTATTAGACTGAAGCTCCTGTATGTTCATTAGAAGGCACCAAAGTGCAAGTCTCAAAATGCTGGTTCATGGTACCAAGGGTCAGCTTCTCAGTCCCCCCCAAGGGATCACAGGGACTCCACCCCTGCCCTGGGCAGCCTGGGACAGCCCTGGACAACCCTGGACAACCCTGGAGGGGGAGGAATTGTTCCTCAGCTCCAACCTAAACCTGCCCTGGGGCAACTGAGGCTGCTTCCTCTTGTGCTATTGCAGGATTTGAGGTGCAGCCTCCCTGGTTTCCAGTCCAGGAGGACAACCAGCCAGGGTGCTGGTGGCTTCTTGGCCACCTGAGCACACACTGGCTCATCTCCAGCCAGCCAGATGCATCAGGTGACACTCTGGGGTTTGGGAAATCAGAGCTTTTCTCTTTAGTGTTTTGGATGGAACTCAGCAGCAGAAGCTTTGCATGTTGGGAGGGGAACCAGCAGCAGGAATCTTCTATCTAGTCCCAAAGTAAGTTTCTAATGGAAATGTGGCACAACACCTGGAATTCCAGAGCAGATTGCAACTTTCTGTCCATGGCTCCTCTAAATCTGGTTTGTTTTAACTGGTGGTGTCAGTTATAAAGCTACAGGGAAACATCCAAAGAGCCTACACCTCAAACACTGAATTAAACAGTCACTTAACAGGCACCAGTCACGTGTAGAAAGATAAGCAGTGGCAAACTGGTTTATTTAAACCCAAAAGAGGAAACAATAAAAATGGTAATTTGAGAAAAACAGAAAAAGTAAAGTAATTATTATTTCCTCTGAACTGCCTCCCACAGTTTCTGAGTGAAAGGCCCAGTCAAACCCACTGTAAGCATCAGGTGTTGTGGAATGTGTTACTCACTGCAATGACTCTGAGAATCCTTCAACCCAAGAAAGCAACTCAAGCTACATGGGGTTTTTCCCAGGCAAGGCTCCTGGCAGAAACCATCACTCTTCCAGATCTGCTCATCTTCCAGCTACAGAACAATTTAGTTTTCTTCATCTGAGGAGAGACCTTCAATTTCATCTCTGTCTCCTCCAATTGCCATCCAGAATGCTTTGGCCACCTAACATTGAGAAAAAAGAGATGGGGAAGGGAGAAAAATTCCTCTCAAATGACTGAAGATTTTCATTTGCCATCCAAAAAAACCCCAGAAATGGAGCAGCAGCCAAATATGGGAACTGTGTTTCTAGGTACAAGGCAAATTCCTCCCCCAGACAAGAAAGTTCACCAACAGAGGCAGTTTGTTCAGAGTTCATGTCTGATCTAAAACTCCTGCTAATCAAGGCAAGGTGAAATTTTCCATGAGATCAAGTTTTCCTTTGGTGGGAGCCAGCTTTGAGCAGGGCCTTCTTTCAGAAATCTGGAAAGGGCAGAGGTTTTTCTGGTGTTTCCAACTTCCAGGTTTCTTATTTATTCTTGGGAGACACCAGACAGTTCCCTAGGACTGGTGAGTTTGTTCTTGCTACTCTTACCACAGCAGCTCTATGAGAAAAGCAACCATGGCTCAGAAAGGAAAACCTGATTGTAGTGCCAGTTTCACCTACTGGTGGTGATTCCAGTGCCAGTTTCACCTGTTGGCAGTGATTCCAGTGCCAGTTTCACCCCCTCACCTTCTCTGCATGTAGTTTTCTTTGTTCATGAGGCAAGGTGGCAGCTTTATCTGTGGAAAAGAACACCACTTAGGTTGTCAGCCATGGCAGGGAGCAGAGAGACAAGTGCCTGGTGCAGCCTAAATGTTTGTAGCTTTACATTGCAAGAGCTAAAAGAAACCCAAAGCCAACACACTGCCTGTTACCTTTCATTTCTTTCAGCTTGGAGAAGAGCCTCTCGAAGTTCTCCAGGTCCCCATCTCTGGTGGTTAGGTTGGCCAGCTCCTGAATGTCTGTGTCTAACAGGGGATCTGCAATAGATGTGGCTGAGATGTGTCAGAATACACAGTCATGAGCTGTCAGTGCATCACACCTGACTGGTTCCAGTTCCTACTGCTGCAGGGGCTCTGTCCTACCCAAACTTGGACCCAGATTTTCAAGCAGAACACCCAGAATTGAAATGATCAGCCTGTGCTGGCTCTGCCCACTGCATTCACACCCTGAATCCTGGGGTCAGGTTTGGGCCCCTCACTCCCAGCAGGACACTGAGGGGCTGGAGCGTGGCCAGGGAAGGGCAATGGAGCTGGGGAAGGGTCTGGAGCAGGAGTGTGGGGAGGAGCAGCTGAGGGACCTGGGCTGGTGGAGCCTGGAGAGAAGGAGGCTCAGGGGAGACCTACTGGCTCTGGCAGCTCCTGACAGGAGGCTGGAGCCAGGGGGGGTGGGCTCTGCTCCTAAGGGACAGGACAAGAGGAACCAGCCTCAAGTCACCACAGGGGAGGTTGATGTTGGAGCTGAGGAACAATTTCTTCCCCTCCAGGGCTGTCCAGGGCAGGGGTGGAGTCCCTGTGACCCCTGGAGGGGTTTCCAAGCCTGGAGCTGTGGTGCTGAGGGCCATGGGGCAGTGGTGCCCTGGCAGTGCTGGGGATGGTTGGACTGGATGATCTTGAAAACAATTCTATGATTTATGCCATAATTTGAGAAAAAAAAAAAAAAGTGTCTTTCTGGGGCCATCCCAGCCAGGGGTCCCTGCCAAGCAGGGGAAGATCTTACCCACAGTGCTGTCAGTCTGCAGGCTGGTTGTGCTTGCTCCATCTTCTCCGGTGTCCAGGTGGGATTCTTCTCTGTCTGCTGCTGCTGGCTTGGACTGGCAGGAAACAAACAGGTCTTAGAGCATCCAATAAAACACCTGAAAATCATCAGCAGCAAAGCAGGTGCTTCCTGATCTCACTGTATCTCATCTTAAAGAGTTCATTACTGCAAATCCTGCACCCTTCTGGCCCCTGAACACAGGTTCTACAGGAAGGTTTCCTCTCACAGGGTTGTTGTTTTTTACTGTCAAGTGATGAGGGGTTTTTTTTTGCACAAAATACTGCTCTTGGATATTAATCAGAGAATTACAGACTCATTGAATGGTTTGGGTTGGAAGGGAACTTAAAGATCATCTACTTCCAACCCCCCTGGCATGGGTAACACCACCCTGAATGATCATCTCTTGCTGGGATCAAACATTTTCCCAGTGCAGCAGTCAGGGTGATCAGCACCCAACACTCAGCACACAGTCTAACTGGACACCTTCAGGTGAAAGATGAGTTCTGGGGCAACACCCTGAAGACCAGCAAGCTCACAGCCCTGAGGGGACAACTCCTTGGAACAACTGTCTCAGGAAGGAAAACACAGGATAGATTTTCAGCTTTCAGAAATATTTCCTTTAAACTGTGTGCCAATGGGTTGAGAAGCATCTCTTGAGAGCAGGAAAACACAAAAAGCAGCTCCCACCCCCTGCCAAGGGTGAAAACAGGAAAGCACAACACAGAAACAGCTAAGGGCAGAGAACAAGAAATAGGAATTACTGTTTACTTCTGGATCTTGGTTCTCTTCTGACCCCAGGCTGCAGTTTGCACCTGCTAATGTACTGAGCAGCCCAAAGCCCTGGGTCCTGTCTGGAAACAAAGCAGCAGTTAGTGACACAACACCTGCTATTATCACACACACTTGGAACTGGTGGGTGGGACAGAGAATATTTCAGGGAAGACACCCAACCCCCTGCAAAACTGTATCAGTGCACTGGAAAAAATATTTTAAGCTTTAATTTTTCATCTACTGGAAGCTTTTTTTTAAGCTGTATTAACAGTATTTACTGCTAAATATTCCCAGGGGGGAATGAACAGGTGTGGAAGCCATGAGATAAACTTTTAGTAAGTTTTAAATATATCCATAATGTATTTAAACACAAGCATTGTTACTGTGAGGTGTGTTTTCAGCTGCCCTTGCACCAAGTAGTCAAGAGCTGCAGGGACATGGGAGATTGTTCTGAAAAACCTCAGCATTTTAGTCAACTGGAAAAGAAGTAACCTGAAGAGATTGCACTACAAACAGCCAGGAGACAATGAGTTGTGCCAGCAGAAAGATTTCAGATCACTTCTTCATTTTTAAGAAGTGTGTTTCCAATTAATCTTGCCCTAATGACTAAGCTGTAGACTCAGATGTTGAGATGATGTCATTTTTTACACCCTGGCCAAACTGACTTGCCATTTACACAGGATTTCATGTGGAAGGAAGGGTTGGATGTGGAGCTGAAGCCATCAGCTCTCTAGAAAACATGTAAACAAGTCTCCAGCACTAAGAACTCCTTTCCTGTTTGATAATCCTCACTGTGGACTTGTGCCAATGTGCCCTGGCCCCATCCTCTTGCTGCTCCCCCAGCAGGTTATTGCAGCTAGATCTGCTTTGTAGTTTTAATGCCTTAGATCCATTGGCAAAGGTCTGGGTAAAAATGCAAGTGTAACCCAATGATCTGCCTTCAAAATGACCAGTAGAAGCCACGTGGAGCCCAGCAGCTAAATCAGCAGCAACTGAGCAACAGAAGGTTGGGGCTGGTGACCTAAAGCAAAGGATCTGCCCCCAAGTTTCAGCAGGCTGAGCACAGAATGGTCCTTGGAGAAATTGTACAGATGGACACTGAGCCAATTTCTGAGTCATCTGCAGTCCAGAATGTACTTGAGAGAGAACATTCCCACACTGGCAGAGGGGTGGATGGAGTGACCTCATCATGTACCTCTTCCACAGCCCTGCTGGAGAGTTCACCCTGGACAGAGCTGAGCAGCTCCAGCCCCAGCACTGCCACACACACATCACCTCAGCCAGTGTCATTCCCAAGAGCTGTCCCAGTTGGGAGGAACTGGGCTCTCCAGCAGGGATCTCTGAAGAGCAGCTGTTTGTTTCTGCTCTGTGGCTAGGGAGGTGGCAGATGTAACACTTGGTTGCAGGCACACCCTTGAAAAAAAACCTCCTTATTAACTCTTTTTATTGGATGTAAAAAACATTTTGACTTCTGGGTGCAATCTGGGGAGTGGGTGATGCCTTCTACAGTGTTCCCACAGCCCAAAAATTCTTTCACCCAACTGATGGTGACAGTTGGTGGCTCTGTTGTGATGGAGTCTAGAGAGCTGCACAGGTATCACTCACTGACAGCTGCAGAGCTCTGTGCTCTGAAGGTGGCTTCCAGAGTCACACTCATTCCTCCACAGTCTGTCTCTGCCTGACATGTGCTGAGCCTGACTTCCAGACAAAGCTGAACTTTCAAAGTCAAAAGTTATCATTTAATAATGAGGTTTCAATAGTTATTCCTAAAGCTGGTTAATTCTTTGTGAAGAGAGGCTGCTGAGACCCCCCCCTGCAGTGCTGGGTGAGCAGAGCCAGAGAGCTGCTGGAGCAGGGCCAGAGGAGCCCCAGCAGTGCTAGGCTGGAACCCTCTGCTGGGATAGACTGGGAGAGCTGGGCGGGTTCAGCCTGGAGAGGAGAAGGCTCTGGGGAGACCTTCAGGACTCAAGGGGATGTCAGAAAGATGGGGACAGAGTTTGGAGCAGGGCCTGTTGGGACAGGACAAGGGGTGATGGTTGAAACTAGAAGAGGCTGAGACTGGAAAGCAGGAGAAATTGTTGGTGCTGAGGGTGGCAGAGCCTGTGCCAGGCTGCCTAGAGAGGTGGTGGCTGCCCCAGCCCTGGCACCATCCCAGGGGACGTTGGGGGGCTCTGAGCACCCTGCTCTGGGTGCAGATGGCCCTGCTCCCTGCAGGGGGGTGGATGACATGACATTCTGACCCAGAGCATTTGGTGATTCTAATGAGTGGCCCCACCTGAGGTGGCATCTTCAGCTGGGATCACTGAAGCTCCTATTTAAGCAGGAAATGGGGCTGGGGGTCTCTTTGAGAGCAGCCAAGGGTCTCTCCTCACCACCTCAGTCAGTGTGAGCTTTGCTCTTGGAGATACAGCCCTGAAATCCCTTTGTGAGGAGGATGTGAGCTGAGCTACTCGTGTCCTTTTGCACAAGGAAAAGAAAATCACCTGCTTCTCGGAGGGAGGAGAGCTCTGAAGCCTGGGGAGCCAACAACTTTACACTCCCTGGAAAAGGGAGACTCAGGTAAGACTGTTTGGGGTTTTTTTTGGTAGTAGAAGCTTTATTTTCTCACAGACCATAGTGTATTACTTGATGTAAAAATATTTGTGATTCAGCTCTGGTGTATTTAGTGACTACTCTACTGAATTGCTGTGAGAATGAATGTGTTTAATGGCTAGAGAAAAAAAATCAAAAGGTCAAGCACTTTCTTAATAGGTGTAAAACTGACTCTACAACCTAAGAAGAATTGTGTTTGGGTTTAAGATGAAATGGCTTTAAAATGATAAGGGTTTATTGCCTGTATTTAAAAACAAAACATTCCTGCTTGGCCTGTAAACTTATATTCTCCTCCGAACAGATACCTGAAGTAAGGCAAGGCTGTAAAACTGGATTTTTGAGTGGCTGCACTTATCAGTGCTCTAAATATTTACTACCAGAGGTATGGGTTATACTCTGGAAAAGCTTCCCCTGATGTGTGACTCCAAGTTTTCTAACTGGCTAGCAGCTAGAGGGGAATTCAGTAGAAAAGCTGCAGTTTGATTTACATGGTGACCAATTTCCAGGATCAGGAGGAAGCTGAGAACAAAAGCTAAGTTCCAGGTTGTAAAAAGGTTTATTTTAAGTGAAATGAGCTCAGCGTTTTCCCTTTGAAGGCAGGGGCAGGCTGCACCAGCTTCCAAAGATAGCAGATTTCCTGAGGGGCTGGCAGCAGTGTGCAGCAGGGCTCTGTGCTTTCTGCACGCTGGAGAGAGAAAATGTGGATTTTCAAGCAGGCTGACCTTTGCAGAATGCTCTCATGATGCACAGAGGAATTTCCCCCCTGCAAGGAATTGAATGTGCCACTTAAGCTCTGTCCTTCTGTAACAGGGCAGCTGTCAACTGCAGGAAATACCCTGTTAAGCAAAGCATTTCAGCACCAGGGAGGTATCTTCACACCATCTCAAAGGGCTCCCTGCTTCTCCTCCATAGTTCTGTGAAGGCAGAACCCTGCCTGTAACCTCACTCTGATGTGGTGGGAGGGACTTAAAAGGCTATGCCCAAAAAAAATATTACCAGTTTAGTGGCTCTCATCTTAGTTCTACTGAGTCCCAGTTACAGGATGGGGCAGAAGCTTCTCAGCACTTGAAATCCTTCCACAGCTAGGAGGTGGAGGAAGGAAGAAGCCACACCAGCAGAAAGTTGTCCTTCAGGGAGCAGAAAGACATTGGAAGGTTGCTACTGGGATAAGAGTGGGGAGTGCCTGGCCTTAAGTGTCTATTTCACAAGAGTTTAATCTTCCTCCATGTCCTGCACCAGCTTGAGTGATTAGAAAGGTAATTAAAGGCTTTTGAGTAAATGGAGATATTTGTGCTTGCAATAACTCTGGGCTTGCCACAGAATTTCCTTTTCTCATCAGTCTAACCCTAAAGTGATTTTCCAAAATTCAAATTGTACCTGATAATCAATTATGTGTAGGCAATCAATGGGACTGCCTGGTTTTTACAGTGTCCTGGCTTCCCTGGACTCAGGTGGGGTTTTCTGTAGGGAAGGCAGCCCTTGCAATGCACTTTGTCCTTCAGCAGGCATTTGAAATCATTTCTTTGCCCAACCTCATCTCTACACTTGCTATTCTCACCCCTGCTTCAAAATCTAGCAAGTTTAGAGTTTAATATTTATTGTTCTAAGCTAAACCAGGTACCAGTTTTTAGACCAAGCTGGTAATGAACATTTGGTGGAAGGAGCTTTCAGGTTTTCATTGCAACTTGAAGAGTCAGTGGAATATTTCAGTGAAGTTAGTGGTAGCAAACAAGTTAGAGAAGGAGGAACAGCTGCAGCAACAGGAATCAATCTCCCCCAGTGCCTCTGAGTTTCTCTGAGTATCAAGAGACAGTGAAAGCAATACCTGAAATCCTACTACTGCATGTAAGAGGTTGGAGAGTGCCCTAGTTCTGTGTGCTGATGTGGCAGGAGAACTGTAGCTGCTCAGCTGATGCTTTTGCTGAGAAGATGAAGCCCTCTAGGCCTTGTGCCCCCCAGAATTGATGAAGGGTTACCTACCACTCTTCATGACCACGTTGGACCACACGTTGGCATTGAGGGCTTGTACAATCCGTTTCACTCCAGTGGACTCTGGAAAATCATCTAAACCAAAAGAGAAAGACAGGGCAGTGCTACCAACTGCATCAAAACCTTGTGTCTGAAACATGGAATGCCTGTCCTAGCTTCTAGCAATGGAGAGAAATCATTTAGTTTGCTAGGAAACACTGATTTCTTGTCTTTGCTGGAAGCTGGAATTGCTTTTCCTTCCTTTAGAAAGAACAATCATCTATAAAAGGTGTGATGGTGGTTAAAATGAAAATGGTCATTGTAAAGTTACTGCCACAGCCTCTGACTCCAAGTGTTCCAGTAACCTGGTGAATTACAGTCACTTGAAAGGCTATGAAAACACTGTTTGGATTTAAACTTATTTACTGAATAGCTCTGACACCACTTTGTACCAAGTCAGTTTTCCCATTTCCTCAGTTTAGTCAGCTTCCCATCTTTGTGCAGGTTGCACAAAGCAAGGCTGGGGGGAAATCCCTTTGGATGCAAAAATGTGATTGCTTGAAAATCAAACTCTTTGAGGATGACTCGAGTGCAGGAATTGAAGTGACTCAAGTGTAGGAATTGAAACTGTCTTTAAAAAGGGATTTAAAGCTGCCTGGGGTGCCTCAGCTGAAATATTTTTGCCCTCTGCAACATTGCTGTTTGGTTTTTTATCAGAGTCATTATCAGGAGTCTCAGTTGAGTTCCTGTCCTCCCTGCACAAACAACTGTGTGGTCAGTTCAGCTGAGAGGAGCTGCCACAAATGTCATCATCTGTAAACAGAGATTGGTGGAGGGTGTTTACTGCAGCCACTTGATCTTTTGCACATAATTAATGCAGTGTGTTTATGGGGTTAAATATCTTACTCACTGGAATGAATTTCCTCCTATGTATGAGTCAGAGTGAATCAACTACCCTATGAAAAACATCCAGGAATCAACATATATTTTAATACTTCAAAGGTTAACATGCTGAGTTGATATTATTATTCCCATTACTTATTTCAATAGTAAACAGCTTGTTCTTTACAACAATCATTCAATAGGAAAAACAAAACCTTTTGACTTCAACTTACTAGTATTTCCTTTCAAAGTGCTTTTAAAGAAAAGTTCAGTCTAAGGGGGACCAAATTCCAGTTTTTCCAGTTTCTATAAATCAGAAATAAGTGCATCTCTCCCTCCCTAACCAAGTGCCAAAAAGAAATGCACCTTTAAAGACATGCTTGAGGGGAGGAGGGGGCTTCTTAGCCACTCAAGATGCAATTTTAATCTAGGCCTTTAAGGGGGAGGGGAGGAACTTGAGTTCTAGTTGAGGAGACCTTTAGACCCAATTATTTTTGGTGACAGCTCTTGGTGAACCTGAAATAGAGCAAATGTTAGTGACTAATGCCACTTAAGCCTGGAAATGGAGTCAGTTCTCCTCTTTTAGGTACAATGTAAACACTTTATTTTGTAGTGTGACTGAAATAAGGAGCTAAGGCTGATGCTGATAAGGCTGTCAGGAAGTGCACAGTCACTCTTCAAGAGTGGAACATCACACTCCTGACTCTGCTTGATAGTTTTGTTTTTTTTTTTCAAGTGACAAACATTTGGTCAAACAGTGATTTTGAAACTGGTTTGTTTCCTGTGTACCAGTGCACACTGCTAAAATGCTTTGAGCAGTCTCCCCATTTCAGCCTATCTGTCTTCTTTTGGGATCTACAGTACTTTTAAAGTTTTCTTTAGAGAAGACAAAGAGTTTTCATGCCCTTGTGCATCTCTCTGGTTCTTTTTTCTTAGATTTATTTCCCAAGTGGAATAGAAATGCTGCTAATGTATCAATACCATGCTGGGATTAGTGCCAGAAAAAGCAGCAGATAGTATTTTTGTGTAGGTGCTACATAAACAGCAGCTGTATTTGGGAGGAGACAAATGGAATTCTTGGGAGGAAATAATCTTCTGCTTCTCCTGACCTTTTATAGCTGCAACTAAGCCTGACAACTGGGAGCATTCCATGCTGTAGTTGTGTAGCACACACAGTTATGCCCTTTGCAATTGTTTGGGAGATATTTCAGTGTGCTTTTTCATTCTGAAACTTAAACCAGAAATAGCAGTCCTACCATCTTCATCAGGCAACTCCCCAGGGCTGAGCTCTACCAGTTCAAAGCCATGCTTGATGCACCACTCTTGAGCTTTCTGTCTGTTAACACCTACAGTTGGGAAACAAAAACATCTTCTAAATACACACATTTGAGACTAACATCAGTGGTTGAATCTTTAGCTATGTTTTATTCCCTCCAAGATGTTTGCTTATTCTGGGTTGTATACAGTAGCTGGGGTGGGTCCTCTGTGCACTTTGAATTTGATTCCAAAAACTCCTGAGTTAAANGTGTAGCACACACAGTTATGCCCTTTGCAATTGTTTGGGAGATATTTCAGTGTGCTTTTTCATTCTGAAACTTAAACCAGAAATAGCAGTCCTACCATCTTCATCAGGCAACTCCCCAGGGCTGAGCTCTACCAGTTCAAAGCCATGCTTGATGCACCACTCTTGAGCTTTCTGTCTGTTAACACCTACAGTTGGGAAACAAAAACATCTTCTAAATACACACATTTGAGACTAACATCAGTGGTTGAATCTTTAGCTATGTTTTATTCCCTCCAAGATGTTTGCTTATTCTGGGTTGTATACAGTAGCTGGGGTGGGTCCTCTGTGCACTTTGAATTTGATTCCAAAAACTCCTGAGTTAAACTTCTTTTGATGATTTTTTTTTTTTTTTCCAAATGCCATAAAATCAAACAGCTCTGCAGTGGGTGCTTAAAGGGAACTCTAAGTGAAGTGCCACAGTGAATGCAGACTTATCAACTCTGGTTGAATTTGAATTAAGCTACAGGGACATGTTACAGTTGCTGTGGTGCCACACAGACTAATCTGGAACCAAAGCAAACATATTTAATGTCCAAATGGTCAAAAGAGAGGAATGTATTTTCCCCTGTAGTTAGGCAACCAGCAGTCATCCTCATTCTCCAGCAGAGGATTGTGCATGTCCAGTACCATGAATACTCTGAGGTACCTTGCAGTGCATGCTGGTTTAGTGGGAGGGGATACACAGCATGTGTTTGAAACAAGCTTGTAAAATTCTGACTCAGTTTTAACCACAACTAGCTCAAGATTTCTGTTCCTGGTCATGAGGAGGGGAACCAGGTTCTTCTCAGTCAAGTCCCAGCCCAGTCTCACACAGATCTTTTGAGAAACAATTGTGTTGGTTTAACTATAAAATAAATTATTAAGCAAGGTGAATAACTCTAAGGCAGTATGGAATTTCTTTGGGTTTCATACCATTTTCAGATACTCTGTTACAAACCAGGATCATGACTTCTGGTAACCACTCTTCTGTCAG
>VYZU01023919.1:21354-70070 GCA_013401355.1 Ceyx cyanopectus | reverse complement strand
TCTTTAATTAGATCAGGTTGCTCAGAGCCCCATCAAACCTGACCTTGAATGTCTCCAAGGATGGGGTCTCCACCATCTTCATCAGGCAACTCCCCAGGGCTGAGCTCTACCAGTTCAAAGCCATGCTTGATGCACCACTCTTGAGCTTTCTGTCTGTTAACACCTACAGTTGGGAAACAAAAACATCTTCTAAATACACACATTTGAGACTAACATCAGTGGTTGAATCTTTAGCTATGTTTTATTCCCTCCAAGATGTTTGCTTATTCTGGGTTGTATACAGTAGCTGGGGTGGGTCCTCTGTGCACTTTGAATTTGATTCCAAAAACTCCTGAGTTAAACTTCTTTTGATGATTTTTTTTTTTTTTTCCAAATGCCATAAAATCAAACAGCTCTGCAGTGGGTGCTTAAAGGGAACTCTAAGTGAAGTGCCACAGTGAATGCAGACTTATCAACTCTGGTTGAATTTGAATTAAGCTACAGGGACATGTTACAGTTGCTGTGGTGCCACACAGACTAATCTGGAACCAAAGCAAACATATTTAATGTCCAAATGGTCAAAAGAGAGGAATGTATTTTCCCCTGTAGTTAGGCAACCAGCAGTCATCCTCATTCTCCAGCAGAGGATTGTGCATGTCCAGTACCATGAATACTCTGAGGTACCTTGCAGTGCATGCTGGTTTAGTGGGAGGGGATACACAGCATGTGTTTGAAACAAGCTTGTAAAATTCTGACTCAGTTTTAACCACAACTAGCTCAAGATTTCTGTTCCTGGTCATGAGGAGGGGAACCAGGTTCTTCTCAGTCAAGTCCCAGCCCAGTCTCACACAGATCTTTTGAGAAACAATTGTGTTGGTTTAACTATAAAATAAATTATTAAGCAAGGTGAATAACTCTAAGGCAGTATGGAATTTCTTTGGGTTTCATACCATTTTCAGATACTCTGTTACAAACCAGGATCATGACTTCTGGTAACCACTCTTCTGTCAGAGGCAGCCACTCAGAGACACCATCCAGTCCAGATTTCTAAAGGAGGGGAAAGCATTTTGTAATACATCCCCAAATGCTTTTTAAACTAGTTTTAAATCATGAACAGTATTAGAATAAAATAAAACAAAGCAAGGCAATGTGCTAGGATGCATATCAAGTGTGTTGATAATAGCTGTGTTCTATCAGAAGCTGACTTGTACACACCTTGTGGTTCTTGACTGACAGGTGAGTCAAACCTGTCTTGGCTCTTCCATATTCAATATTAATTATGCAGTCCTAGTGTAGATTAGGAAAGACTTTTCCTTGAGGCTAATGGTGAGGACTGAATTTTAAAGCATATTTTGGGTTTAACACCCAGCTACTCCACCTTTCCAACTGAAGTATATGTTTGGGGGCTGGTGAGCTACTCCCATTGCTCTGGTTTATTCTGAGACAGCCCTGAGGTGTCTGGTTAAAGGCAGAAAGTGTCACTGTGGCCACTCTTATGTGGTGAAAACCAGCTCCTTACTGAGAATCTTTTCACTTCTTGGTCTCAATCTCTGCCTTTTGCTCTTCAATGTTGCCTGGTTAGCAGAAACAATCTTGGGTGAAACAACAGCACTGGATCTTAGTTGAGCTCCTGAATTCTTGGCTATCCTAAAGCAGCCTTTTTGAACTAGCACCAGCTAGGAATAAAGCTGGAGGAGGATTTGCCTCACTTAGTGGCACATTTGTATCCTGAAAACTCCTCTTCCAGCTGGACTGTAATAGTAAAAGGGAAGGAAACTGCTTCCTTTGTTAACAGGCATAATTCAACATTGATGTACTGATAACTAATAGAACAGGAATGGATGGCACCAGATCAAGAGAATTTAATTTGTGGTTATCACTGTGATAAGGCAACTGTATCACACAGATAAAGGAATATAATGAAGCAGAAGAGCCTTACTATTGTGCTGTCAAAGTACACAACAAATGCCTGCACAGCTTCAGCAATGTCTCCAGTAACATGAAATGTGTTGGGCACCACACAGAGGTGAATATCTGCAGAGTAATATTTATTATCTATTGTCCAGGGGTAGAAATTCACTCTTCCACTTGTAATTGCACCCACAGTCAGGTCATCTCTTCCTGTGATACCTGTATTAAAAGAGAGACAAATGGTAAAAGCAGCATCAAGACAGCAATTTGTGTAGACAGGCTGAGTACAATGCCAACACAACCTTTATTTACTAGGAAATAATACTATATAGTTAAGATCTTTAAAAATTCAAGCTCTATTTGTTACTCTGTCCTTGAGGTTATTTAGCTTTTCAAGGTGATTTTTCAAAAGAGTTTTTCTAGCTTTCAAAATAAAAGATGGTACAGAAGCTCTGCAGTAAACAAGCCATTTTTTTTCCCCCTCCTAGAAATACTTTTTAAAGTGTAAGGCTCAAAATCACTACCTGTAAACAGACTGTATGGAGGGAATACCTGAACTTTATTGCAGCAGAAACAAACCTTCCATGCTCACTCAGAGGTAAAGAACTGCTTGACTGTGACCAAAACCTGAAGGTAACTAATGAGAAAAGAAACCAAGTCACTCCAATTCTGTTGTAATTCCCATTAAATTCCATGTAGGAGTCCAACAATTAAAATGGGAGGCAGTGTTTTGATGATGGGATGTTAACACTGCTCTTGGTGTGCTGGTAGCAACCTGCACCAGACCCTTGTGGTGTGACAGCCACCTGCTGGAGCTGAGTTATGGTTGGGAGCAGCAGCCCAGGTACACCTTGCTGCAAAGGGCAGTCTCTTGTCCATAAACTTGTCCAGCTTGAGCATTTTAAACAGGTCAGGGGTATAGAAAATAGACCAACTCATCTGGAATTTCTCTGGGCATCAGAAAAGTTAAAGAAAAAAAAATAGGCTGTGTTTTCAACAATCTAGAAACAGTTCCTTAAGATGCTTGAAGTTGTTCCCTCCATAACATGGAGATGAAATGAAAATTCTCAATAAAAAGGCAGGAAAACCCCACTGCCAAGGTTGGCACTGCACACAGGGATGATTATTTGCAGAGTTTTCTGTTTAGCTTTACAAATGTAGGTGTAATCTTAATTTTCTGCCCTGGAAAGCAGGTGCTTTGTTTGGAAGTTTTGAATGCTACATAAAATACTCTCTAAATTTCTTTTCACTAGTGTTTTGAGAGTTAAAAATAACCAAGAAATCAGCTCTTAGCTAACAGAATTGCAGGTCAGTGCCAAGTGAAGATAAGAATAAAGGAACCCACAGGTACTGGTGGAACTCAGCAAGACTTAGCCAAAGGGAGGCAAATGAGGTGAGGAAAGGCAGGTGGCTCAAAAGTGACTTCAGTGAAGTTGGTCACCCTAGAAGGGAAGAATTACTGACAGATTTCCAGAAGCTGATATGAAAGAACTTTCCCATTTGCTTTGTGAGGGTTGGGGTTTGTTTTTTATTCTTAAATAAGATTTCATGGACAAATTTAGGCCTCAAAGTATGGACATGTCCCATTTCCTACTCCATGCCACTTGTTCCTGTGTTTTAAGCAGTCTTCTTTCATCCCATTGTGCTGGTGATTACCCAGCATTGATCCCCAGAGATTTTGCCAATCCCCTGTGAAATTTCTCCCCCAGTGAAACTGGACTTTGCACACTAAACTCCAAAAGGGCTGCAGGAACTTTCTGAGAGGGCTAGGCCTTGCAGCTCAGCCTGCCTGGAGGCTTGTAACAAATGCCTGCAAACCAGCCTTGATTGCTCCTGGCAGGAAACTAAATGCACTTTGGGTACCTTGTGAATACTTCTCTTCCACAAAAGTCACTTAAACCAATTAAGGTTTTGGCCTTCAAAGTGAATGAGCAGAGACAAGGAAATAAATACACACTGCAGCTCAAACTGAGTGGTCAAGGGTATATTCCACATTGGAATAATTGTTAAGGATTATATTACTTCTGGATTCCAGAAATTCCTTCCTAAAACAGATGGTATTTTAATGAATAAATTCAGCCCCAGTTGGTTCATATCTGTTTTGGAGACTTCATCAGAATAAACCCTGTTAAATTGGGATATAGGATCAACTTCTCTAATAGGAAAATGAATATGCCAAAAGGAGGTGGTTTGTTAAACTTCTCTCTAGCCAGTTACTCTCTTGGGGTGGTTTTTGGGGGCTTTTATTTTTCATTTTAAACTCCTGGCCATTGAAAGTGCCAGTGGTTTGTGATCCAAAGAGCCTGGAAAACCAACTGACTCACTCCTAGACCACAACAGTAGACAGACCTAACTGGGCTGACTTCATCAAGCCTCCTTTCCATGGAGTGGCAGTGGCTTGCTGGGATGACAGGAATGCAAACAGCCTCCAAATGCATCACCCTGGAAAAGTTCTCAGAACCTACATGGAGAAGTTGATGCCACAAAAGAATGTTGCTTGCTGCCCTTCAGAAATGGGGCTTGGAGATCAAGGTCCTCTAAGAAATATTGCAACTAATGCTGGGTGCTCATTCTCCTGAAATGACTCCCACAAACCTGCTGCCTGCTCATGGAGATTTATTCCCCTGCCACACTTCTGTGCAAGTGCTCTCTAATACCCAAGTGATATTTGCAACCCCTTCCACTATTTAATAGGAATATTGGTTTCAAAATCATTACAACTCTCTGCAGGCTGTCCACAGTATCACAGAGCATTAGGGGTTGAAAGGGACCTTGAAGATCTTTGTTCAACCCCCCTGCCAGGCAGGATCATAATCTAAATAGAATCTAACACAGGTCACAGAGGAACCTGTTGTTTGTGTGATGTTTTGTGGGGTTTTTTTGGTGGTTGTTTTGGTTTGGCTTTGGTTGTTTTCTCCCAGAGGGATTGAGGTATTGGTGTCTCTTCCTGGTGTCTTTTAGATGGAATACCTGCTATAAGAACATAATTCAGTTTTCCAGCTGAAATGATCCTAAGTCCTCTTAGGTAGTAGGTGCTCCAAGTAGTTCTCATTCTGGGCCTTGAGAGCCACCTGGTGGAATATGCTGTAAAAAATACCCCTGCAAGCTACACAAGGAGCAAAGAACTCAGAAACATCCTTTAAGGGAGGAGGGGAGTGGTAAACAGTCAAAAACAGAGAAAAAAAATACCATCAGTCAATATTTCACTGCTGGTCTGCATTTACAAAATGAAGTCAATCTTATTTAATGTTTTAATTTGCAATAAGTATCTCAGAGCAGAGCCAACCCTCTTCTGTGCATTTGAAATAGCTTTGCCTAAGGAAATAAGGCCTAGGAGGTGTCCCCAGAAATCTGCAATAATAACTTATCTAGCAAATGGAGCAAGATACTCTTCTCATCCTCAAGCCATTTCTTGCTGAACAGCATGGGAACAGTGGGAAAAGCCTGGCAATTACCCTGGAAGGTTCTGGCAGGCAGCAGGAGCAACGGGTTCTCATGCACCTCCTTGTAGGGAAGGCTCCAAGTGGTTTCTTCCTCCCTATAAACCAGGTTTGCCTCCAGAGAGCACATACCAGGGAAATCCAGCATGGAATCAGAGATCCATTTGGGTTGGATGAGACTTTGAGGATCATCCAGTCTAACCCAGCACTGCCCCATGGCCCTCGGCACCACAGCTCCAGGGCTTGGAAACCCCTCCAGGGGTCACAGGGACTCCCCCCCTGCCCTGAGCTGCCTGGGACAGCCCTGGCACAAGAGCTATCTAAAAGACTCCAGTTTTTGTACTGGGAAAGAAGAGAAGCCCAGGCATTTCCATGTGAGTACTAGTTAAACTCCCTGAATTTAATTTTTAAGGTTTTGATTATATAGCATTTCTACATTTGCTCACCTTTTTTTGACTGTAGTTTCACTATGAAAGATAATAAAAGGAAACCTACAGAAACCTTGAATAATTGTCTAATTTGCTTACACCTTCCTCAAAACAACCACCAATAATAATGTTCTTTGGAACAGAATCCTTAAATAATTCACTATCAACCCAGCTGCTTTGACAGAGAAACCATTGACTGCTGACCTTGTACTGCCATTCTTGTTTCCAGAGGTGGTTTAATGAGCTGGAAAGTGGCTTTCTCATCTGATCTTTCTGGGCTTTCTCATCTCCTACCCAAGATTTGGCTCAGAAACAGCCAAAAACAAACCCCAGAAAAGGGACTGGGGTTGTTGATCAGTTACACAACTTAGTAAGCACATCAAACTGTTCAAAACAGTTCCCTAAAAAGCAAGGCTGTAGGAAGCAGCTGTAACAGCAAAACCACCAAGATCTAAACTGCTGCTTCCTGGAATCCCCCTGGTTTTAGAATTGCCACAAATTCCAACAAAGTTTTCTCCCTATCAGGTCAAAATTCTCATGTTCCCTTTTTCAAGCCCTAAAGAGGGGAACTGGTGTCCAAGAAAACTGCTTTCTACAGAATCAATTCTATGTATTAGATATGGAGGAATTATAATCTACAATTCTGACAACTGCAGAAAGGAAGACTTATTTTTATTTTAGCTTTCCTTGTCTGTCCTCCTGCACTGTGACAACAAAGGGTCTAATTCATGGGGAACCTCAAACTCTCTTCTGATGTAAATAATTCTATGAAAGCAAGGCTTAGACCTACCAGGAATTTCAGAAAGGTCCAAGGTAAGTCTATTAACTTCATAAATGGAAAGATGTAAGCAGGGGGACAGTATTTAGTGTGGTTTTGGTTCCCCTTTGCTGACAACCCTGAGACCCTCTCCTCTGCACTGGGTGTGAGCAGCCAGCAGCAAACCCTCCAGTCTCATCAATCTCTTTGGCATGGTAGAAAACAGTATTTTTATTCAGTCTCAAGGCCATTCTCCAATTATTTTGTCCAGGTTTGGTCACATCTAAGACACAGCAAGTGGTTGGGGGGTTATGAAGCATTTGGGGATAGGAGACTTCAATTTGATTTTTGTTTTTTGATTCCTGGGGTGGTGCCATTGCCTGATTCTTGTTGCCAGAAGGTCCAAACCACCCCCTCCTCATCTCCCCCTAAGCACCTCCTTTTCTCCAAGTGCTCTGCAGGCCCCTGACACCCTGAAGGGTGGGTGCTTTGAACCCCAGGGGCTGCTCTGGGGGAAGATTTGTGAGGGGAATCATAGAATGTTTAGGGCTGGAAGGGACCTCCAAAGGTCACCTAGTGCAGCCCCCTGCAGGGAGCAGGGACACCCTCAACTAGCCCAGGCTGCTCAGAGCCTTGGCCAACCTCACCTGCAATAGCTCCAGGGATGGGGCCTCAACCACCTCCCTGGGGAGCCTGTGCCACTGATCCACCATCCTCAAAGTGAAAAACTTCTTCCTGAGATCCAGTCTAAATCTAATTTAAACCCATTACCCCTCGTCCTTTTACTGCAGGCCCTTAGAAACAGCCCCTCTGCAGCCTTCCTGGAGCCCCTTCAGGCACTGGCAGGGGCTCTAAGGTTTCCCCAGAGCCTTCTCTTCTCCAGGCTGAACAACCCCAGCTCCCTCAGCCTGTCCTCACAGCAGAGTTGTTCCAGCCCCTGAGCATCTTAGTAGCCTCTTATGGACCTGATGGAGCGGGTCCATGTCTCTACTGTGCTGAGGGCTCCAGCACCGGCTGCAGTATTCCAGGTGAGGCGAGAGCAGAGGGGCAGAATCCCCTCTTTCCTTCTGCTGCCCACACTCGCTGCAGCCATTGCCCGCTGCTGGCTCAGGGCACAGCGGGTTCCCCTGAGGACCCTCCCGGGCCGATCCCCGCAGCACCCCACTCACGTTTGACGAGCTCCTCGGCCGCGAAGCCGGCGCTGCAGCTGGTGAGCAGCGCCAAGGGCCCCGCAGCCGCCATCGCTCCCGCAGCCGCCCCTTCCGGCCCCGCCGCTACCACCCGCGCAGGGGGGGAAGCGGGAGGCGGCGAACGGGGAACGGCGGTTGCCGGGGAGGGGAGGAGCGGAGGCGGGGAAAGAGCGAAGCCCGAGCTCGACTCGCCCGTCGCCTCCCCGCGGTGTAGGCGGATGGTGCGGCCCGGCCGGCGCGTCCCGTTGCTAAGGGGGAGGGAGGTGCCATGGCCGGCTTCGGGGATGCGGGAATCTTCCCGCCTCAGGTGGGAACCGTCCCGCCTCAGGTGGGTGTCCGCGCAGCGCCCCGGGCGGGCTCCGGCTTTCCCCGGTAGCCGTGAGGGCGAGACCCCCGCGGGGCTGAGGGGCCGGGAGGGTTCAGCCGAGGCCTGAGGAGGGAGCGGCTTTTTTGGGTCAATTTGGGCTATTTTGGGTCACGGCTTGGGCTTGCTGTGGGTTTCTTTTAGTTGTGGGAGGTTTCTGCACTGTGAAGCACGAGAGAGATGTTAGCAATGTGTAAGGAAACCTCATTCCTTGGCGAGGGACCTCAGCCCCGAAGTGTATTTCCTTTGCTTTGTGAGATTTGTTTGAAAATTAAGGCTTGTTTGGTTGGTTTTTGTATTTTGTTAAGGTTTTCCACAGTCATTGGGTTTAAGTCCTTGGCTTTGTACTCCTTTATGAAAGTTAAGAAGTATGGGAAGCCACATGTATTTTTTTCCTGTATTTAGGAAGCATTTAATTTGGATTAAATCCTGCTGTGTAATCCCATGGGGTTTGATTATGGGCATGACTTGCTTTTTAGGTTCAAGAAGCTCTTCATAAGCTTAAAGTGAAAAATATGGACTTGAAAGGAAATGTGGAAGTTGTGGATATTAGTGACCTCGAAACAGTGACTGAAAGAGCTGATCTGGGGCTGAGGGTAAGTACCATAGAGCTGATGAGAACATCCCTGAGTGTTTATCTCTCAGGAGTTCACTTAGAGTATGTGGAGCTGTGTATTTGTTACCCTGCAAGATCCCCTCCTGAGTAGCAAACAGTGGGATTCATCAGACATTGCCATTGGGAATCATTTTTTAGGTCATCAGAATTCAGTGATTTCTGTACCCATTAGCCAAAATCAGATTAATTCCATCAGAATCACAAATCCCAGCAACTTCTCTGTCCAGTGAAAATCTGGATTGTGAAATTCACTGCATTAAATAAATTTAATATCCCTTATGGCTTTGTAATAGTCTAAACATTATTTTTTCTCTTCTAACAGAAACCTGCTGCAAGTTATTTCAATACTCTGAACAGACAAGTGTTAACTGTGCCTTCTGCTGATAATAAAGTACATTCAAAAGAGCCCCCTAAATGGTAAGTGGGATGGCTGTTTTATTACAGAGACATACAAGCAGCAAGGCAGAAAAACTGTAGTACCAGAATCTTGTGAAGCAACTGAGAGTATTTGCCCAGGTGAGGTTATTCTGGTCATTTGAAATGTTGGTTTTAAGTTAAAAAAATGAAGTAAATGCAGCTCTAAGTATCCCCAGGGACCTTTTGCTGATATCTGTGATTTCTCTTTGTGCTCAACACTGATTTAAATAAGTACCATCGTTCAGATTTGACCAGATGGAAGCAGTATGAGTTTAATAGGTAAAATGAATGTACTTTTATTAAAAACTCACTGTTGGTTTCTTTCTAAATCAGGGGGCTTCACTTTGGTGCTTCTCAGAAAGAGCTTATCTTACCACGAGTACCTGTGGAGCCTGTGACTGTCCAGGCATTCAGCAGATCAGCACTGCGTGGCTCTCAAGCTGCACAGGTCTGGAATAACACACTCCTTACTCTGCTGGAGAGATCCTAAATGAGTAGACTGGTGTCTTGCAGGTTACCAGTTGATCCCATGATGTTAATCCCAAATTCCATCTTGTTTTGAGCACGTACAACTACGTCTGAAAGAGTTAAAATGAGTTCTCAGTTGGAAGGGGTGGTGCTTTTTTCACATTTTTGCATAAAAGGTATGGCAAACTGTGGGAAAGACTTCTGTTCCCATATAGGGTGGTTGGCCCTGTGATAAAGACAAGATTTTCCCTTGAAATCTGTTTGTGGTTTGTGGTTTGTGTTTTTGTTTTGCTTTTAATTATTATTTTACAAATGAAATCCAAGTAAAATAATTTTAAACCTTCCAAAATTGTTCATATCTGAAATTTTTTTGCTTTTTTTGTCCTATGCTGTGAATTTTGACTGGTGTGTTCAAGGTGGTTTCTTCAAACAGAGTTTAAAAACAAATGAAAGTCATTAGCTGAGCTGAAAAATACCCATTGTCACAACTTAGGGTTATAACTGTTAAATCCAAGGGAGTTCTTGAGTGAGACTGAACCTTAAGAAGCAGTTTTTCGTAGTTCTAAGACTGCTACTAGAAGCTAGGGCTTGAAGCTGCTCAAAAAGGTATCAGAATGAGCAGCCTAGTGCTCAGATTGCTGATTAACTTTGTAAAAGAAATCCCAGCATAAAGCAATTGTAAAATATTGCTTACTCCTGAGATGACAGGTCAGGTGTAGTGAGAACTGATTTATTTTTTAATATATTTTAAAATTATTTTGTTTTTCCAGGCCATATTCCAGCCCTGTCCTATACTAATACACTTAAGTTGTGGAGGAAAAAAATAAAGTAGCTTCAAAATTGTGCTAACTCTGTCTTACCTGTGGTTTTCCAACTCTTTGTGTGCACCAATGAGCTTAGCTTAGAGTGGGGCACAGGCTCTGCCCTGCCTTGATTTTTCTCTTTGCCTTCTCATTTGTGGCATCTGCTCAGAACCACGTNAGCAATGTGTAAGGAAACCTCATTCCTTGGCGAGGGACCTCAGCCCCGAAGTGTATTTCCTTTGCTTTGTGAGATTTGTTTGAAAATTAAGGCTTGTTTGGTTGGTTTTTGTATTTTGTTAAGGTTTTCCACAGTCATTGGGTTTAAGTCCTTGGCTTTGTACTCCTTTATGAAAGTTAAGAAGTATGGGAAGCCACATGTATTTTTTTCCTGTATTTAGGAAGCATTTAATTTGGATTAAATCCTGCTGTGTAATCCCATGGGGTTTGATTATGGGCATGACTTGCTTTTTAGGTTCAAGAAGCTCTTCATAAGCTTAAAGTGAAAAATATGGACTTGAAAGGAAATGTGGAAGTTGTGGATATTAGTGACCTCGAAACAGTGACTGAAAGAGCTGATCTGGGGCTGAGGGTAAGTACCATAGAGCTGATGAGAACATCCCTGAGTGTTTATCTCTCAGGAGTTCACTTAGAGTATGTGGAGCTGTGTATTTGTTACCCTGCAAGATCCCCTCCTGAGTAGCAAACAGTGGGATTCATCAGACATTGCCATTGGGAATCATTTTTTAGGTCATCAGAATTCAGTGATTTCTGTACCCATTAGCCAAAATCAGATTAATTCCATCAGAATCACAAATCCCAGCAACTTCTCTGTCCAGTGAAAATCTGGATTGTGAAATTCACTGCATTAAATAAATTTAATATCCCTTATGGCTTTGTAATAGTCTAAACATTATTTTTTCTCTTCTAACAGAAACCTGCTGCAAGTTATTTCAATACTCTGAACAGACAAGTGTTAACTGTGCCTTCTGCTGATAATAAAGTACATTCAAAAGAGCCCCCTAAATGGTAAGTGGGATGGCTGTTTTATTACAGAGACATACAAGCAGCAAGGCAGAAAAACTGTAGTACCAGAATCTTGTGAAGCAACTGAGAGTATTTGCCCAGGTGAGGTTATTCTGGTCATTTGAAATGTTGGTTTTAAGTTAAAAAAATGAAGTAAATGCAGCTCTAAGTATCCCCAGGGACCTTTTGCTGATATCTGTGATTTCTCTTTGTGCTCAACACTGATTTAAATAAGTACCATCGTTCAGATTTGACCAGATGGAAGCAGTATGAGTTTAATAGGTAAAATGAATGTACTTTTATTAAAAACTCACTGTTGGTTTCTTTCTAAATCAGGGGGCTTCACTTTGGTGCTTCTCAGAAAGAGCTTATCTTACCACGAGTACCTGTGGAGCCTGTGACTGTCCAGGCATTCAGCAGATCAGCACTGCGTGGCTCTCAAGCTGCACAGGTCTGGAATAACACACTCCTTACTCTGCTGGAGAGATCCTAAATGAGTAGACTGGTGTCTTGCAGGTTACCAGTTGATCCCATGATGTTAATCCCAAATTCCATCTTGTTTTGAGCACGTACAACTACGTCTGAAAGAGTTAAAATGAGTTCTCAGTTGGAAGGGGTGGTGCTTTTTTCACATTTTTGCATAAAAGGTATGGCAAACTGTGGGAAAGACTTCTGTTCCCATATAGGGTGGTTGGCCCTGTGATAAAGACAAGATTTTCCCTTGAAATCTGTTTGTGGTTTGTGGTTTGTGTTTTTGTTTTGCTTTTAATTATTATTTTACAAATGAAATCCAAGTAAAATAATTTTAAACCTTCCAAAATTGTTCATATCTGAAATTTTTTTGCTTTTTTTGTCCTATGCTGTGAATTTTGACTGGTGTGTTCAAGGTGGTTTCTTCAAACAGAGTTTAAAAACAAATGAAAGTCATTAGCTGAGCTGAAAAATACCCATTGTCACAACTTAGGGTTATAACTGTTAAATCCAAGGGAGTTCTTGAGTGAGACTGAACCTTAAGAAGCAGTTTTTCGTAGTTCTAAGACTGCTACTAGAAGCTAGGGCTTGAAGCTGCTCAAAAAGGTATCAGAATGAGCAGCCTAGTGCTCAGATTGCTGATTAACTTTGTAAAAGAAATCCCAGCATAAAGCAATTGTAAAATATTGCTTACTCCTGAGATGACAGGTCAGGTGTAGTGAGAACTGATTTATTTTTTAATATATTTTAAAATTATTTTGTTTTTCCAGGCCATATTCCAGCCCTGTCCTATACTAATACACTTAAGTTGTGGAGGAAAAAAATAAAGTAGCTTCAAAATTGTGCTAACTCTGTCTTACCTGTGGTTTTCCAACTCTTTGTGTGCACCAATGAGCTTAGCTTAGAGTGGGGCACAGGCTCTGCCCTGCCTTGATTTTTCTCTTTGCCTTCTCATTTGTGGCATCTGCTCAGAACCACGTAGCCAGTGACACACACACCAGCCCTAATTTCCTATTCTGAAGAAAACAGCAACCAGAGCTGTTTTGCCAGCTGTTCTCCAAGCCTGGCATGCCAACATAAAAAGCTTTTTATTATTAAATAGTCGTGGAATCCAGCTGGGAAGTTATCACCTACAATTCCTTCCTTCCTGGCTTTTCCTGACTTGTAGCTATAAACAGTTTTAGGTTGTGTTTTGTTTTAATTTGTTTTGGTTTGGTTTTTTTTTAATGTACTTTGGTGTTCAAAATACCTTTCCCCTCAAAAGAATTCTTAGAGTGAATAGTTTTCCATCTGCAGACATCNAGGGGGGACCTTATTGCTCTCTACAGCTACCTGAAGGGAGGTTGTAGGGAGGTGGGGGTCGACCTCTTCTCCCAAGTTAGCAATGCCAGGACAGGGGGGAATGGCTGCAAGTTGCACCAAGGGAAATTTAGGTTGGATATCAGGAAAAATGTCTTTCCAGAGAGGGTGGTTGGGCATTGGAATGGGCTGCCCAGGGAGGTGGTGCAGTCCCCATCCCTGGCCGTGTTTAAACCCGTGTGGCTGTGGTGCTGGGGGACATGGTTCAGGGACCCTGGCAGTGCAGGGGGAACAGTTGGACTCCATGATCTTAAAGGTCTCTTCCAGCCAAGTGATTCTGTGATTCTCTGACTGCAGCTACACACAGCTATTGTGGCAAGTCTTTGCACAGCTGTGCAAAGCAAAGCTGTGAGCCACTACCTCACTCTTTTCCCACCATCTGCTCCCAAACATTTCAGTTTGCCTGTCAGACTGATGTTTGTACACCTACGGGTTTAATCTCTCTTTATTGGTAATGTCTATTTTGAAATAAAATCTGCCATAAAAAAAAAAGTAACATGTTGTGTATCATGTTTTTAGAAAGCAGCACAGTTGTTTATTTTGTCACTTCATTATTTGACCAGGGTAGCTATACCACAAGCTACAAGTTGTTCCTTTAATGCATTTTATTTTCTTGTGTCCCAGATGCATCAAAACTGATTTTCTGGTTCCTTTTTAGAGACTCTCCAATTGATTACTATATATTTCACTCTGCTTTTACTGTTAAGTTGTTCAAATACATTTTCTTAGAGTTTATAAATACAGAGTAGATGCTGCAACTTTGCTTTTTTCTCCTGATAATTTGGAGTATTTATTTATAAAGGTCGATCCTATAAGCAATAGCCTTTATTTGTACCTACTGTACAAAAAGGCTATTCAGTTCACAGAGGAGACCAAATGAGCAAATACAAATCATCTGATCTTACTCCCTCTTACCATAAAACAAAGATTTCAATATTGTAAACTCATGCAATGTCTAAAAAATTACCATGTACTCAGCATGGTCTGAAGAGCTCAGATTTAGAGTAGAACAGATCAGAGTTTAGGGGCTGTCAGTCTCAGAGGCAAGTCCTTCAAAAAGAAAATCAGTTGACCATATGGTGGAGAATCACATATTAAAAAGCATCTTTTTTGAGATCCCACTTCCCTTTCTTTGGGAAAAAAATAAATCTTTCTTTGGATGTCCATGGATTTAAATTAGCATAGATAAAATCATAGCTCTCAACTTATATAATAGCTATTTCTGTCCACAAGAAAAGCTAGAGCTATTTGTTACAAAGGGGACTATGCATTTTCCTGAATGTGCTTGTATTATTTTCACAGAATACAGTCACCTCAGTCCTTGCAACATCAGTGGATAACACCTCATGAATGGGTTGGGAAAGAGGTGAGACACTGCACTGAGAAATAGGATATTGCACTGAATTTTGTCTAGAATTTACATTTAAGAAGCAGTTTTTCGTAGTTCTAAGACTGCTACTAGAAGCTAGGGCTTGAAGCTGCTCAAAAAGGTATCAGAATGAGCAGCCTAGTGCTCAGATTGCTGATTAACTTTGTAAAAGAAATCCCAGCATAAAGCAATTGTAAAATATTGCTTACTCCTGAGATGACAGGTCAGGTGTAGTGAGAACTGATTTATTTTTTAATATATTTTAAAATTATTTTGTTTTTCCAGGCCATATTCCAGCCCTGTCCTATACTAATACACTTAAGTTGTGGAGGAAAAAAATAAAGTAGCTTCAAAATTGTGCTAACTCTGTCTTACCTGTGGTTTTCCAACTCTTTGTGTGCACCAATGAGCTTAGCTTAGAGTGGGGCACAGGCTCTGCCCTGCCTTGATTTTTCTCTTTGCCTTCTCATTTGTGGCATCTGCTCAGAACCACGTAGCCAGTGACACACACACCAGCCCTAATTTCCTATTCTGAAGAAAACAGCAACCAGAGCTGTTTTGCCAGCTGTTCTCCAAGCCTGGCATGCCAACATAAAAAGCTTTTTATTATTAAATAGTCGTGGAATCCAGCTGGGAAGTTATCACCTACAATTCCTTCCTTCCTGGCTTTTCCTGACTTGTAGCTATAAACAGTTTTAGGTTGTGTTTTGTTTTAATTTGGTTTGGTTTGGTTTTTTTTTAATGTACTTTGGTGTTCAAAATACCTTTCCCCTCAAAAGAATTCTTAGAGTGAATAGTTTTCCATCTGCAGACATCTCACATCCATTTCCAGGTACATGGGCTTGAATAAATCAGTGTTTCAACACACAGCCAGGGCTCTGAGAGAAATCTCAGATTTCTCAGGCAGGAATCTCAGTGTTTGCAGCAGTCAGGATGAAACCAGTTTGGAGTCAGATAAGCACAGATGCTATTTTCACATGCAGGTTGCTGGAATACTTGTCATATGGGAAATAGGTTGCCCCCAGGTATCAGAATAGGCTTAAAATTATTGTTTACTCACACATTGAGTTTTTTTGAGTCATAGCAGCAGCAGCAGCAGGTTAAGGCTCTGCAAATTTAGCTCACAGAGGGAACTGTAAAGCACTGCCTGTCCCCCCTTCCCCCTTTTTTTCCCCCTACTATCTGTTATAATTGGATTTTCTTCCAATAAGGCTCAGGAGCCATGAAAAGGTGTTTTCTTCCTGCAGTGATTGCAAAGCCTCTGCATGTCATGGCAGAAATGTGTTGTTACCTATAACTGTTGAGTGTGTAAGTTCAGTCATTTTGTTTTATCCATACCTGTCTGGTGTAGAAGTTTAGGGTTTTGTTTTTTTTAAACTATTATTTATTTACATTTTGTTTTTAAACATGTTTAATTTGCAAACACCTGACCTGATGCCTGTGCTGCTTCAGGGTTGTTTGGTTTTCTGTTGTTTGTTTTTTTTTTCTTTTTTTGGCTTGTTTGTTTTTCTAACAGTTGCTACTTTCTGCATTCTGAATGCACCAAAGTTGTTCATGTTCTCTCATCCTTCATAGAATTGCAGATTGAAATGAAAAGTTGTTTCTAGAATATGCAAAAACATAAATAGCTGGGTGTGAAAAGGGGTTTAGTTACCTAATAATACAGCTCTGCTGGGCTCATCTTGTTCTTATTCTGCAGCAAGATAACTTAAATTTCAGACTTTGGTTACTGTAGCTGGATTGATTAGATGGAAGAGACCTCTGCTACCATCTGCTCCAGCTCCTGCAAATGTAGAATTATCACTTGCCATGCATCTGTGATGACAAAGCCACTTTTGTCAGGTTGTATTTTGGGTTTTTTTTATTAAGCATTTCCATTTTTGTTATGCTGTGTGCAATCTGCCACTTCAGCATTGATCTGTTCCCTGTTGGTGGGAGCAGGGGAGCCTGTGTTGTGAATCATCTCCTGTTTTAATGGAGAAGGTACTCAATTTCCCCCCAATTCTTGTTTAATAGCACAAGCAGTTTCCTTCCTGTACAACGGTGTTATAGTAAAATAAATACCACAAAATCACTGATGAGGTGAAAATTGAACTTTCTGTCTCTGTGCAGCCATGTGGGTAAAAGAGTAATTGGCTTGGATAATAACTTTTTCTTCTTACAAACCCAAATCTAAATGAGCATCTCATTGATACATCTGCTTGTAATTACTATCAAAAGAAGATCATCTATTGTGGGGATAAATAAATGAAACTATTTTTACTGCTTTCACAAACTAATGCAATTGTTTAATAGTTCAAATATACATCTAATGGTTCTGCAACTTCTTATGGCCTACTTGGTTTGCCACAAAACAGATTTCTCATCAATTTATTTTTATGTTCATGCAATAGAACTCTCAGCAGAGAGTTCTTGTGTATAAACAGGTTATTATGTAAGGGAGTTTTTGGTGTTCCTGTATCCATGTAATAGGAAAGAAAGACATACCCACCAGGCCCCCAGCTCCTCTGAATTACCTCAGCTCTGTTGACTTCTGTAGTGATCAATTTCTGCCATTTGAGGATTATTTTTTTATTCTGCAACAGTTGGTAAATAAACCCAGTTGTGTTCAGAGTCCAGTTAGCAATGGTATTGCAATAAAAATCCTGGGAGATAATACAGCTCTGGATGCAGAGCCACGTGGAAATTTCAGCAAATGGTTCCAAGTGAAAGAAAATATCTTCAATTAAAAAAACTTCCCTAGTAAAAATACATGGCATTACTTCTGGCTTTTATAGAAAAAGTGCTTTAGATACTTATTAGAACAAGAGGAAATTTAAAAAATCTTTTTCTGTCCACTGGGATTTAAACCATAATGATTTTTATTAGCAAAATAGTTGAATCTATTCCATGCCAATAATAGTGAAAACTCTTATGTTTTAATTCTTATTACTGGATTATTTTTTTTTCTAATTTCCTCTCTTCTCCATAAGCAAGCTTTCTATATAGGCACTGAGTCAATGGGCCATCAGGGATCCAAAGAAGCTGTTCTGGTCCATCAGGTCAATCATTCCTGAGTTCAAGTCTCTGGCAAACATGGCCAAGGTAGATTGGATAGCTCTTATCATCTGAGGGAAGACAGAACACACTCCCCATGGGTAGGGTGTGCAGAGAGGTGGAATGGAATTCACAAGTGACCAGTGTTAATGGAGTGAGTCAAACCTGGTTGTCCTCTCCAGTCAAAGTGTAACTCAAAGGTGTGCAAATTTGGGGGTTTCAGAGCTCATTAAGGAATCATTTGAAATAAACTTTGGCAAAAGCAGCAATGTGAGGAGTTAGCACTTGCTGAGTTGTCCATCTAATTGAAAGGCACTTCACTGTTTGCCCAAGTCTGTGTGTCAAATGACATCATTTTTTTTTAATCATAATATTTCAAGTCTCTGAACACATTAGCCCATTCCTGCTCATAAACACTTCTCAGTGTGCTGCTTTTAAGACTGCTTATTCTATATTTCAGCAGCAGGTGGAAATGGATATGAAAATTATGCTTGACCCAGAGGACACTGATAATAAAGCTGCTTTAAAACAACAGAGCTACGAGACCAGGCTGCCACTTATAACCAGAAAAAAGTCTGCTCCTGTAAGTAACTTCCATGATCTTAGGGGTTTATTGTATGTTATATATTCTATTTTTTTGGGGGGGGTTGGAAATCAATCCAGCCTCATGATTGCTGACCCTGCCTAGAAATCAGTATCACTGAATCAAAACCTGATCATAGTGGAAGGGGATCAGAATCTGAAGTGACTACAGAAATTGAGGTGTCCTTTACATCTTATTTCTCTGATGTGTTTTGGGAAGGAATGTTGAGTTTTACTTCTGAACTCCATGCTGGGAGCTCTCACTTTGTGATAGGAGGGACAGACGAAGATCCTTCCTTTCCATGTGGAGATATTTTCATGTCTTGTAGATCCCAAGTGTTCTCACTGTCAGGCTGCAAGATAATCTGAAGCACAGCCTTTCATTTATCTCTAGTCAAGCTGATTGCCTTAGTACAGAACAATTATCTACCAGAACAGCCTGAGCATTTCCACCCTGACTAGAGGCCAGCAAATCACCCTTCCCTGCTCTCTCTGCTCTGAGAATGTTCCAAGTTGTGCAAGATTAAAGTTCCTATTCTTCCAAATTTCTCTTGTGCAGCTGCTGCTTCTCTCAAGCAAATGAAGGTGAGGTTTTTCTGCTAAATGTCCTTTAAAAAAAAAAAAGAAATTAAGCACAGGCATTCCTCCATAGATCAATTACTTGCACAAATTTAGCACAGCACTGTGGTCCACAGGAAAGCACATGCTCAGTGGTCTCACACAAGGATGCTGTTCTCCAGTGTCATTTGTGTAATAGAAGCATTATGCAGCAAGCCCAGTCTCTGAGAGACATTCTGGGGTGTTTGCTTTTAAACAACATCAACAGACTCTGTGAATGGCACAGTTGTGAGCTGCCACTTAGAAAAAAATGGTAATTTTTTTTTGATTTTTTTGAAAGCTGCTGCCCAGACTAAGAGGTGATTTGTCTAACCCTGTGATATAGAGTTAATTAGAGAAAAGCATCATGGCTAATAGCTTTTTAGAACCACTCTAAAACACTCACAGAGAGGAATATTATACTACTGTGGAGAGCCATGTGTTTTACCACTCTTGCTGAAACACAGATACTGATCAGAGAAAAGTTCTGACTGTTGACTTAAATGACAAACATTTAGTGGGAATTAGTCAGGCTCCCTGATACATATTTACAGTTGCTAAGGAATTGTTTATGGCAGGGAGATGGGCTGAAAAAACAAGTAGGTATTTCCTACCTCTAATTTATTTGGTATCATTAGAAAATTTCAAATCCTGTCACCTAATCTGTGCTTTGAAATGTTCTGGCTTCACTGGGGGTAAAATTCTGCCATGAGATTAGCCAAATCCACCATTGGAATTATGAATTAAGGTGCTGTTAAATGTGCTCTGTCCCAGCACTTAGAGGAAGGATAGTTACAGATCACTGATCTGTACAGATCAGCAGTCACAGGGCTGAAATCACAGGGTCTTTGGGGTTGGGTTAAAAAAAACCAAACCATCAAAACAATTAAAGGAGCTGCAAGAATTAAATGAGCTGCTACCTCCCCTGGTTTTCCTCATCGGCCATTAGAGGGCAATATCTGTACACACACACATGGGCACACATTCTGTACCCACCTCCTGCCCTACATAGGTACAGGGGTTGGGAGATTAGCTCCAAAAATTAATATTATCAGTGAATAATGTCATTGAAATAAATTAAAAACTAATTGCTCAGTTAAACTTCATTCAGGTTGGGGTTTTTTTCTGAGAGTTGTCAGCATCTGAGTTTTGAAGGAGACCTGAGCATTTTAAAATGATGAAATTAAAACCAGGCTGGTTGGGAGGTGAGTGGATAGGTCAAGCACCAATCTACAAGGGCTTTTTGTTATCCTGCCCTTTGAGTAGTCTGAAAAATTATTAGTAAGGATCTTATTGTTTCATGGAAAAAAAAAGTCTTCTTGCTCTTTTGGTATTCTAAAGTTGCTGAGGCTGGATTTTATGACAGAAACTAAGAACAATTAACTGTTGCCCTTTTTACTTTTGTGGGTCTTGGAAGCACTAATTCTTCATCCTCTGTGAAGCTCTGTAGTTATCTTAGAGGGTTGTAAATCTGTTTGAAACACAGTGAGCAGAGCAGGCATCCCTTTATTTGGTAGCCTGTGTCTGGATAACAAAAATCACAAGTAGCTAATAATTAAATATGTATAATTTCTGTGGAGTACCTTGCAAAACACAATAATTGGAATTGCAGCAAAAATAATTCTGATGTAGTGTGCAGTGTAGAAAAGTTTCCCAACTCTCCCTTTCATTTTCCTCAGACTGCTGTCCTTTCAGAGAATTATACTGGTGCTTTTTGGTTCTTGTTTTCTTCTAAATGTATATTATACTGTAAACTTAGGAACCTTTTAAGATATTCATGAGGTGGAATTGAATACAGTGCTGATTTGCAGCCTTTATGAGTTGCATCTTGCAGAGAGTGGCTCTCTAATGGTGATGGCAGTGACTCTGGGTTGTGGTGGGGTTGGTTTTCTCTAAGCTAACTTATTTGAGCACAGCCATTCTAATCCTCTCCTCACTTATTCTTTATTCAGTATTTGCATCATGCTGATCACTACTGCTTAGCACTGAAAACCTGCTAAAGCAAGGCACAACCAGGGTCATTCTTTTCATTTCAGGTGACTAGAAGAAGTTGGAGAAGCAAACCAGGTCTTGGTCCTCCAGACCTGATAGTGTTTTCACTATCATTCCAGTCAGAGTTTGGCAGTGGTAGCAGAAGGAGGCTTAACCAAATCCATGTTACCCTACAGGGACTGCAGAGAAGCTTGTTGCATTTGTATTATGGTTTGTAATCATCAAAAGCAGCCCAGCAAATTAATAAAATCTTCTTGTCACTAACAACAAACAGGAAATAATTGGTGAGAGAGAGTTAACAGATGACTACAGTCAGCATCCTTCCAACCTGGCAATGGGAGTGTGAAGGTCACCCCCATCTCAGATGACAAACGTAGAACGTTGTGTTGGTAAACAAATTAATCTTTTGAAAGGTCACCATTTGTTTGAAGTTTTGTATCCAGTTCTTGTCATCTGGGATTGGAGATTGCCTGTCATTTTGCTAGGTAGGGGTGTAGCTGAAGCTGTTTCTGTACCTATCAGCATTCCTTGACAAAACTCTGTGCCTGCTTGGGATGCTATGGGCTGCTGCTTTACAGCTGGCTCTGGACACCCCTGCATTCCAATAAGTTGGTCCTGCACATTCTCCCTGGTGTAATCTGGCCCTTTGCCCACAAGTAAAATCTCTCCTAGTTCAAGCCAGCTATTGTCTCTCTCCTTTCCTTCTGTGCTGCTTCTGTTGCCTTTTTCAGAAAGCAGATGTGGGAGTCACCCAAGTTCTCCAGCTATTCTCCTGTGCACCTGTTCTGGCAGAGTTTTGATGGAGGTAGATGTCTGGGAGAGGTGCTGGAGGCCAGAAAGGAGCAAAGCTTGATTTTTATCAAGAACATGGAAAATTGGCAGTTCAGAGCCATCTCTGCTTACTTTAAGAGTTTAGAGTAGGTAAGAATAACATATAAGACCTGTTGTTAGAGATGCCTAGTTGCTCCATGTTGAAGGTTTAAGGGATTTCTGTTTAAATTGGACTTTGATATTATTTATCTACAGAAAATAGAGGGAAATAATGCATATTAATAACTTAGCATTACATCTGAGGGAAACTATTCATCATTAAGTAGATAAAAAATGGACTGTGTAGATCAGAACAAGGAGGACAAATTTTAATTTCCTATATAATTTGCTACTTGGAAATATTGAATAAAGAGTCAGCCAGTCATAAGAACTATTAATAATTTTTTTAATCTCTTGTAGAGACAAGTTTGACTGGTTGGTCTCTAGAATAGTTCCCCTGACACTGGTGAGAATTTGTCCTCCTCATTCAGTATTTCTACACTGAATGTCATGTGCTGGTTCTTAGGCTTGGAGGACCAAAATTAGGTTATTTGAAGCCAGAGTTAAATACTTGCTTTATTTACCATTTATTATTGAAGTTATTTGGTTTGACTGTCGGAATAAGATTCTTTTTCCCAGCAGAAACTGGTAGGTGCCAGAAGTGTGAGTGAAACTCTTCTTTGATGCTGTCTCCTTGCTTTGCTGCTCAGGCTGTAAATCAGCACAGAAGAAATACACCTGGTTAGACTGAAAGGCTGGGAAACAATAAAATACAGTGAAATCCTCCAGTAATTCTCATCTAGACAAAAGCAAAGCTGACCTGATCTATTGTGGGTAGCAGACTCAAGGCTGGATTTGATATCCTACAGACATCTCTTTGAACCAATGGTTTTATTTCTGTGTTTCTGTGATGAGAGTAAAGAGTGGAAATCACTTCCCACCCCATGGATTTGTTCCTTTCCAAATGTTCATTATTGACTTCTCTGGTTATTTCTTTTAAGACTTCTTCCAAGCATTGTAGGTAAGCCAAAAAGGTCAGAATTCCTCAAAACATCCTTTGCCCCTCTCCTAGTGGGAGGCACTGTGCTCTTTTCCAGTCTTCCAGTATATTTTCCATCCCACAAGAGTCCCACCCCTGTTTCTAGTGGTAAAACTTGCTTGTGGGCAGAGGTTTACCAACTGAGTCCACACTAGGGGTACTTTTCCAGCTTAATCTGGTGGTATTTTTTAGTCTTTCCCAGCCTTGTGGTGTATTTGCCATTCCACAGGAGTCCCACTGCAGTTCTGAGATTGCTTCAGACAGTTCTTTCAGGATCTTAGAGTGTATTTCATCTGGACCAGCCAATTTCCAACCCTCTGAGCACTTTCTTTAGCCTGAAACTGCTTCCCTTTGATGCTGCAGCTGAGTTGATTCTGCTCCTAGCTAGCCAGGTAATTATCAATGTACTTAATGATGTCATTTTTTATTACCCAGAAGTTTCTTTCTCCTTGCATCTCACTTTGTCTTACCTGTTGTCTCAAGCAGCAGCCATCACTATGCCCATTTGCCATGCTTTTCTTCTCTTTGGAGATCCACACAGAACACAGGATTTATCAAGTCTGACAGCTTGCTGTCCTTCCTATCCTGCTTCATCTCTGCAACACTTGGAGCCTGCTTCTCCAGCACTTTCCTGTGGAGCAGACAGTCCAGTGGAGTTCCAGTTTCTTCCAATTAGACTTGCCTTCTACCAGCTAATTCCTGCCAGTTTCCTGAGCACATGGAAACCTGGCCTTAGTTCCATTGATTTTGTTTTGCTGTGCTTTGCAGGGGTTGTGAACTGTCTGCATCAATCTCCATAGGAACTTTGTCATAAAAAATAGGGAGGTAGGTGACAATTTAGAGAAGATCATCAAGATTAATGTGTTATAAACCTTTTCTACCATTGCTGTCAAGCTCAGTGGTTTCCTGATATTTACTTACCAAACCTCTCATCTTCCTCCTTGATAAACTGTAGTTTTGCTACCTGGTGGTATCTTTCTCTGTATTTAATGCTAGTCTCTATTCTTTTACTGAGGGGGAAAAAACACATTTATTAAAAAAATAAAAGAAGCTGTTCTAGTTAAATATTGCTGTCTAGGTAAAAAGAAAACAAATAGAGAACTAATCAGAAAGTCCCTATGGTGTTACAACAAGTGCCCTATTTAAGCTGAAGCAAAAAGAGGGAAAAAAAAATCAAGTGGGAGAGGTTTATCCACAGGAGAAAAACACTTTAGAAAGGGTAATAGAATTGTTTTTCTCATGTCCCAGGTTAATTACACTGAGAAGCTCTTGAAATGAAAAAAAAAAATAGTTTTTTCAGCACACTCCAAGCATATTTTAAGGCAAGGAAGCCTTAATCTGCACTGCAAATTAAACACTCCCTTCCAGCCCTATAAAACTGTACTTTAAAAGTAGCTGTGATGAGGCAGGCTGGGTGCTGACTTCAGCACAGCACACGTGCTGAATCATAATCTTCAGAACTAACTCCCCAAGAGGATGTTTTTCCACCCCCCAGGAAAACATGTGAGGTTCCCACCCCCACTCACTGTGTTGCTTGAGCCCTGCCAGGTGAGGGACCCCCTGGGTTAGTGGGGTTTTGAGGGTGCCCCCCCTTTGCTTCTCTGGTGGCTGGGGTCTGTCAGCACTACAGGCATTAAAATGCTAGTTAGGAGCTGGCAGGTCTGGGAGATGAGGTAGTAAATTCACTGGGGTTGGTGTTTATGCCATAAAAAAAAAAAGTGAGAGTGAGTAAAAAGTGCTGAGGTAAGGTGGAAATCTGCTGAAAACCTTTTCAGAAGGTGCAGTCTTGTAAATTATTTTTTTCAGTGAAATTGCTGAATAATGGTAATAAAATGATCAAATGACACCAAAAGGGAACCTTTGCCATAATCTTCTTTTTAAGGTCTTACTGTTGAATTTGAGCTGGCTTCATTTTAGTGAGAATAACTGAAGGATAAAAGCATGTTGTCAAGTTTTGCTTTGCTGCCTCCCCCAAGAGGGCAGCTAACACAGCAAATAGGACCATGGAAGGAGGGTGTGCAGACTGGGAGGGGTTTCCATAGGTAACTGGTTTGGGTCAGCTCCACAGCTCCCCTCTGTTGCCTGATCTGTGTAACCAAGTGAATCCTCGTGGCATTCAGCAGTGTAAATGAGCTTAAATTACTTTACACTTGTATCTGTCCTGCTTTCAGTGTGGCACCTGCCATGGACTTGATGGAAATTAAAGGATACAGCAAAGAAGGAGGAAATCTGTATTTCCAGTTTAAAAAAAGCCAAACAACAAACCAACAACAACCCTCTAGGCTGCTTTTGAACTCCTACACTCCACCTGAATTGCTTTTCTTTGCAGCTTATTACATCTCTGAACAGAAATGAAATACATGTGTTTCATAGGGCTCTTTAGTGTAACAAAACTCCAGGGATTTAAACTAGGATAAAACTGACCACCAGGAAAACCAACTGATGCAAAAGGAGTCACTGTTAAATTACATTTCTTCAGATATTTTGGTTATGTCCTCAACAAACTGCTGGGGCTGAGAGTAGGAAAGTGTGGTTTATTATTTTCTTTGCTCAGTATCAAGCCACTTACACACCAGCTGGTATAAAGTTAATCTTTGTTATATGCTTATTGCTATTTTCTTGGAACACAAGGACGTGAAGCTTCATACATCTAGATCCCTTAAAGCATAATGCTCCATAATGGCCATAACTAAAATGAGTGCCTGTGATTTCTTCTGAGAGATTCTCCATTATGATAAAGAGAACATGCTTTCTATCTCCCTAATGTCTCTCGTGGACAGTGTTATTATACAAATTGGGAGGAAAAATTATAATAGTTTTATTTTGATCTATCTCATTTCCCTAGCAGGATTATAAGCAGCTCTTCAGAATTGCCCGTGCCTCTCTGTAAAGTTGATGGTTGATGTTAGTCACTAATTATGACACAGTAGGGCTCAGAGATCCCACTCGTGGCCTGGATCCTATTGTATGAAGAGCTGTGTGCAAGGGTAATAATCACTCATTGAAACCTAGTAGTTTAAATCAGGAAGTCAATGAATTCTGTAAAAAGAGATAAATACCATTATTGCCACTCTGCAGATCTATCAGTATTTCTTAGCTTCCTGATTTTATCTATTTGAAATTATCTTAAGGTAGTTTATAACTCATAATATCCTTAAGCAGGTTGTGTTCTTTGCAGGCAAGCACAGGTGAAGTGGGGAGGTGAGGCACCTTTCATCCCCACCAGCACAGCCACATGTTTCCCCATCACATTATCAGGCTGTGTCATTCCCTGCTGTCCTTCAGGAACCCTGAAACTTCAGCAGGCTGGGATACTGCTCCCTGATTTGAGAGTCATTTCAAATATTTTCATTCCACTGGTAATCTTTTCAGCAAAAAAATAACATATTTGAAAGTGCTTTTCTTTCTGTATATGCATTTTCTATATTTAAAGACCATTCTGACAAGAACAACCATGTTTCCACTGTAAACTCATTAGAAGTGAGCAAACTTCTTGTGATTCCTTTATTAACTAGTAGACTGGGGTGTTGGGTTTTTTTTTGCTTAGCAGAAGTTACAAAACATCAATTGGAGTTAATTAACTTCATTTTAAATTACTAAAGTAATGACAGTAGACAATACTGTAGCATGTTGATAAGTAGTAAAAGCAGTGCTTGTGCTGGTACATTATAAAATCTTAATGAAAATATTCATAGCAGAAATTGTGTTTATTATTCATTATTGTGGGAGTAGAGAAGTGTGGCTGCAAATCCCAGATATCTCTGTTCAAAGAAGATTCTGTCTCTTCCTAGATGTGCAGTCAGAGGACAGTGAAAGGCCATTCAGTGAGCAGCCTCTGGGGTTTGCCTGCCCCTCACTGCATGGATTCTCCCCTACCCCTGCTAAAAGATGTACCAAAAGGTGAGTCTCAGAAGCCCTGCTGGCTACTGTTGCCACCTGATGCACTGGAATTGGTTTTTTTTGCACCTTAAAACTTGTAAGAATTGTCATTTCAAATGTTACCAAGGGCAGAGATCAACTTCAACTCCTTCCTCCTCCCAGCTGAGGACATTGGATGTGTTGAGCATCATCCTGCCTGAGTCAGTTCTCTTGTAATTCCCAAAGTTCAGTTGCTACTGGAAAGAAGAATTGTGTGAGATGGAGGGTTCTTTGTGACTAAACGTGGTCAGAATAAATAGCAGTGATGAACATCTGGTTATTAATCATTCAATCTTGGACCCACACTGGAGGTATTTTAGCAATCTGTCCATGGTCATGATTACATTGTGGTCTAACAGAGTCAATCCTCATCCAGTCTGCATATTAAAGGACTCTTACACCAGCATATGTTTCCTTCTTACAACATCCTTCATGGGATTAAAGCTTTTGTAGGCAAAGCTCACCTTCCTTGAAGATAAAATATTGAATATTGAAAGATATGAATCTTTCAGTAAAAGAAAAATGCTGCTTTGCTAGTTTTGATTTAGAATTTGAAAAAAAAAAAATTGTTCTGCCTTTGATTAATTCTTTATTGCTACTAATTTTTTTTTTCATAGCTTAAATATGCAGGAATTGTTCAGTAAATCATCTTCTTGCAGGTATTCTGAGCCCAACTGAGCAAAAGCTTGTCCTTCCAGCAGCAAAGAGAACTCTTCAGACACCTCCTGTTGTATCAAAGACAGTCCCCTTCCATGAATTTCCCAGGCAGCCCAAGAAATCAGCTGTAGGTGAGTGCAAAGGCTTGGTAACAACCATCAGCTGCATCTCCAGCTGCACTTGCAGGCCCTTGTTTTACCTCATGAGGATGTCTGAGGAGCACTCACTCAGATTCTTAAGACTGCTGAGTGAATAAAGATGTACATGAGCCTTCCATGTCCTGCAACAGGATGGGAATCAGATTTCTGAACCCCTGTGAGGATTTGGTCCCTGCTCATTTCTGAAATCTTGGTAGGTTCTTACCTGTGTGTTACAAATTTCAGCACCTGAATCGGGAGATCTGACCACTGGTGTCTGTGTAAAGCCAACATCACTTTAAGTCATGACTAAACCAGCATCTTTGGGTTTTTTTGGCAGTGTGATTGAATGAGTGGCTCCTAATAAGTGAATGTACTTTGGGCATGCTGGGGGGATTCTGATCTATCACCAAAAAGACTCAAAACTGGTGTTGTTACAGCCACTTGTGGCACATGATGTCAGGGTGGAAGGGAGCAGTGGGCTCAGTAGCAGTCCCATAAACTTGAAAAGTTCTCCTAATGAAAAGTGGTTGAAAACTAAGATTATATGTGGAATAACCTGAAATATAACTGTGAAACCTGCCATCCATTTCTTTTTCTTTGCTACAGGAGAGATGAGTAGTAGGGTGGACCATGAGAATAAAGACCCCATCACCCTCCCAAAGCCAAAGGAAGCCCTCTGTGCCCCGTGCTCCTCTAGTAAAGGTAACACTGCTCCACTTCCACCCAGCAGCTCGCTGCCTTCAACAAGGAAATCAAAGCCACTGTGGACGTGTCCAGCTCAGCAGCTGGAATTTGAGTTGCAGATTCCTTCCCAGACACAGGTAGGAGGATAATGAGGTTTTGAGTCATGCTTTTAATGCTGTCTTCAGCAGAGGTGGTTTAGGAAGTGACTGCAAATCACTGGACTGGTGCAGAGGGGGTTGAACTGAATCCAGTAAATCCTAAATATCGGAGTAAAATAGGAGATCCATCATATATTGCCAATTTGTTTCCTCAAGTCTTTTACCTACATTTGTCTGGTTTTTTCACAGCATCTTAAAAAATAAGTCTAGAAAGGATGTTAGGAGGTTATCTAGAGCTCCAGGCAGAATTACCTGTACCTGTAATATTGCAAACAGATGTTTTTCTAACCTGTTCTGAAAACTTTCGGCGATAGCAACTCCACAGTCTCCCTTGGCCATCTGTTCCGGTGCTTAACTAACTATCTTTACTGTTATAAAAGAGTTTTTTAATGTCTTATCTAAATCTGCTTCAGCACAGTTAAGCAAATGTAGTGTTTCCCTTTATATTTACAGAAGACTACAGGGGAGTTTGACCTTGACTGCTTAATGCTTGCAGATTGGTTTTGATCCCCATGCAAAAGGAACATTCCTTTTTTTTTTATGGCTAATTATTGTGTTCCATAGCAACCTGTCTGGAGTTTTTGCTTCATCTTGACAGACTTTTAAACTTTTTTTGCCATTGAGGAAATCTGGAAATGAAAGAGAACAGAATCAAAAAATAAAGCAAAACTGAGAAATGGAAATTGATGAGTTATTAACGTCAATGAAAATAATTACCTAAAAATAGCTTGAAAGTAATGCATTTAGATGGAAAATCAAAGATAAGGAGTTGCTGGCTAAAGTTGCCAGGAAATACAGAGCATTGTTAAGAGGCAGCAACATTTCTATTCCAATTTTACCCCATTTATATGGCAGCATGGTGTCTCTTCTGGGAAAGACAAAGGTGGTGCCAGTGGAAGGGTATTACTGCAGTTACTCTGACTGGAGTCCAGTGAACCAGTGCAGAGCTTCCTTTCCTGGTAGATGAAGCAGAATTCCTCAGTTGGATTCCTGTCTTCTTTTGTCCAGAGTCTCATGTAATCCTGCATGGCTCTGAGGACCTTATTGTGGCACTGGCTTTTGGGTAAAGCTGGACTGAGGTGAAAAGCAATACGAGTGTGCTTCAGAGGCACCAGCTCCCCCAGTTAAGGCACAAATAGTCCCACAGTGGTGCCTGCAGCTCTCATCCACAATGACAACCTGTGGCTGTTCTCCTCCCACAGCCCCTGCAGGCATCTCCAGCTCAGTCCTCCCAGGATCCGTGCTTTGATGGGGACATTGCCGTCTACCACGGCACGATAGACCGGCAAGCTCCCGCCTTTCTGGCGTTCAAGGAGCATCACTGTCTGTGTTGGGAGAGCATTGCCTTCTTCCTGGAACACGTGGAAAAGCTTCTCAAGGCCTCTGCTGTCCCCTTGGCTACGCTGGACGGGCGGAAGCTGGCAGAAGTGGCGTCGGGCTTTGAGCTTCACAAGAATCCCACCCAAAGGGACGTCCTGTCGGTGCTAAGGAATCAATCCGCTGTGGACAAGCTCTTAAAGCCACCCGGGCAAAGAGGCAGAGGCCAAGGAACGGCCCCTGGGGAGGTGCAGGTGATGTGTGAGGGAGGCAGCAGAGCCCGTGGCCCTGGCAGGCAGCAGCAGTGGGCGTCGGGCGTCATCGCCGCTTCTTGGCTCCGGCATCGGCTCGCAGCGCGTGGCAAAAAGACCCTGAAGGAATCACGTCGGAGACACCTGGAGAATTTTTCCATCAGGGCCAAGGTGTGCAGTGCTACCAGCTGTTACAGCAGCACTCCTTTTCCAAACATCTCCTGCTTCACTGCTCGCAGGCAGCTGTTCCCATTTGGGTGCTTTGCCTTCTCCCCCCCTTTCACCACACGCCTGTCCGAGGCTCATATTTCATCCCTCGGCAGCAGCTCAGCTTTGGTGGCTGCAAAAACTGCTGCAGCCTTTCCATGGAAAATCTCCCTCTGCTCGACCTTCAGGAGCTCTGTCAGAAAATCAATGTTTTAACTGCATTACCTTAGTTCCTTATATATACCTTGTGGCACTTAATTTGCTGGAGAAAAAAAAAAAAAAAGAAAATCCCTCTCTGGTCTACGTTCCTGTCACCACTTTGTCAGAAAGTATTTAAGTTTGCAGACAGGCTCTTAATTAGTGCTCACAATTTCATTTATGTTTGCTTTCTTTTTTTTTTTCATTCATATTCTGTTAATTAAGTGAGCAGCCTCCAATCTTCCCCTGCCAGTAGCTTCATGTAGCCACCTAATTAAATTAATTGGGGAAGATGTTTTAAGTATGTAATTAAATCAATTAATATAATTTATGCCTGGCTTAACTGTACAGTGGAAAAACAGCTGAAGTTTGACTAGATGAATCCACTGCAGCTTCCTGTCACTGATCAATGCTCTTCTTGATTTTTAGCATCTGGCAGCCAACTGGAATCACATCAGGACCTCCAGGAGGACTATTATCCATATCCCATCATTAGGTATAACACTTTTTGCCTGCAAATCTATCAGCAACCTCTATTACCCACCACATTATGACTCCTTGATTGAGTTCAAGGAAGGCCCCTTGTTTTATTCAAATTGGTCTCGGCAGGAAAATGTTCTCGACATGATGAGAGTAATAACACGGGGCCCTCGCTCGAAACGCCGTTTAATTTGGGGATTAAGCAAATAAAGTCATTATGTGGGGGCCTCTATTCAGTGGAGAGGTGATTTGCTGTAATTTGCTTTCATCTGTATGAAATGAACTAAAAAGTTGCCTTTTTTTTCCTTTTTGCTTTTTGCTTTCCCCCTGAAATACCAGCTAATGTTTTCAGTCTCCTTTAATGATGGCGAAACACGGGCCTGTGTGTGTTGTTGCTGTCACAGCAATAAGCCAGGATATTGCTTGTACACTGTTTTTAATCAAATGTGCAGTCAAAATGATAAGCTACATTCTCTGAAATTATTTAGTTCTAATTACGAGCAGATGGGATGCTTTATTTGCACCTAGGGCGCCTGAGCAAAAGGAAATGCTGTGTGAACAAGAATAATTAAGAAGTTGAATAGTGTTTTTTGCGCTTAAATAATCTGCAGTTTCATGTTAATTAGCACTAATGTAATTATTTAATTACATTTATGAATTGGGGAGCTTAAAAGCCGTTTCCTGCAAGGCGACCGTAAAGTGGAGGTGTTCAGAAATCACAGGGTAGGATTTCTTGGGAATTTCTAAAATGCACCAATAAGCTCTTAAAACGTGAAATCCTGTCAAAACGCTTGTAACTTGATTTATAAGTTGTACTTACACAGCAAATTAATTGACCTGAGAGAGTCAGGATTTCCTAACGTGAATTGGTTAAGCCCTGAATTAATGAAGACTGTAAATAAGTTTGAAGCTCTCCGTTTTGGAGCCCAGATAGCCTTTTATTTCATGTTTCTGCTGTCTGTGTTTAACATAAATATACGTTTGAACAACAGTTTTTAATTACCCCTCTGTCTTAAAAGTCTCATGTGAATATGGTAGGTTAAATCGTGTGACTGAATCCTAGCTTAATGCTGGATCATTGACAAAGAATTTATACAGTCCAGTGTTCTAAACTGGGTAAAAATGCAAAGGAAGGCATTTACAGAGGAAAAAAACCCCAATTATTAATTGGGTGTGTGAATTAAAAAGTCAGCAGAGTTGTTGCACAACAGAATTGTGTCAAAGTTGTATTAAAAACAAACAAAAAAATCTCAGTATAATCAAAACAGGCCAGCATAAAAAAAACAACTTTATGTCCCTGTTCCTCTGACAGATTTGTACCATGCAGTGGAATTTATAGAAGTTTTACAATTATTTCAGGCTCTTCAGTAAATTCTAGTTAGGGAAATTCCACTTCATTTAGCACTTCCCATGGAGCCCAGGCCCTGATTCTGGAAGGTGCTTTATACAACATTTTGCTGTAAATACAGGAGTTTGTGTTTGTGGAGAAGGCTGCAGTAGAAATGTTCTCTTAATGGGGAAGCAACTAAGTACTGAAGAGAATTGGACTGCAGATCATTTCTTAGAAAATTAAGAAATCTGTTTAAGTAGGGATGTGGAAAAAAAATACATTGGGCCCCCCAAAAAAGGGATTTGGAAGTGCTCTCTAAAAAAGCTATTCCTGCTTGTTTTCAGGAAATCAGATTGAGAGTTTTAATAGAGGTTGGTGGGGTTTTTACAGGAATTTTTCATCATGATAAGCATTATTAAATTGTAATGTGGCTTTTTTTTCTCTCTTTGAAATGTTAAAATTGAACTGGTTTTGAGAAGTAGCAGCATAAAATTGCTAAGAAATTGACCAAATGTAAAATAAATTTAATAACAGCTTATATTTGAAAAGATGAAAACAAAGTCTGGAAATGAAAAACCTTTAAAAGATAAGAACAGAAAGAATTTTCCAAGTTTGATTTTTCTGCTCATGCATATTTCTCAATTTAAAAAAAAAAAATTGCAAAATTTTGGGCCTGTTACTGGAACATTTCCAACTAGTACCACTGTGAGGTTTGTTCTCAGGCTTTGCCATTTATGCTTTTGATCTGGCAGGTCTTGGAATAGTTGTTTTGAAAAAGAACTGCTAAATACCCTAAAATATTTTGCCTTCTTTAGCCTCATGGAATGTTGCTGCTTCTAGGAAGCTGGACAGTTTAAACAAGTCATATTTGTTTCAGTCAGAGGACTAAATATGCAGCTGATTTCAGCAGTTTCATGTGTTTTATTTTAAGGTCTTAATCTGGGTAAGCATAAAAATGTCTAAATTACAAGAACCAGGGCAGAGCAGGTAAGACACAGAAATTTGGTGATAGGCTGTGATTGGTTTCTCTGAGTTTTGTAGCCTGGCTACTTCTCTCATTCCTCTACTCCCATTTCCTTGGGTTCAGCATTTAAGTTAAATCACAATTTGATTATTTTTGTCTTCCCATGTGAGTGGAATTCATGTAAATGGAGAGAGAGGCATAATTATGGATTTCTTAATTTTTACAACAGTTTGATTTGTGCCAGATTTCTGGAAATAATCCAGGAAATGAGATGGTGAAAGGTTTAAATTGTACTGTTGTGAGGAGGAAATGTTTCCATTCTTTTCACCACAAAAAAAACCCCCAACATTGGATTTCTAGTATAGATTAAAAAAAACCAAAGTAGATTTCCTTGTTTAAAGATTGTTTAGCATTTTTGTCAGCTGCTGTAAGGAAAAATGAATTGGAACTTTCTAATCAGATTTCCTCTCATGCTCTAAGGGATGAACACACTTCTGCAGTAGCTCTGATTCCAATACTGCTGCTATTTTTTTTTTTCCCATTCAGCTATTTTTTAAATAGTTGATCAATCTTTCTACTCAAATAGTTACACAGAAATAAATAACATTTGTCACCTTCTGGAACCTACTGAATATTTATCAAAGCTTCCTCTGGTCTGATACATTAATCCTGTTTCAAAGCTGTTTCAGCTGAACAGTAGGTGTGCCAAGTGGAGTGAGAAAAGTTAGATATTCTTTATTAAGCCTGTCCCAAGCTCTGGGAAACACCAGGTGGCCAAATCCTGCCTAGGTTTTCCTCCTTTTCCTTCAGACATCACTCAGTGGCTCCTTAAACTGCCCTGCACTGCTGATGCTTTTTTCCCAGGGTACTTTGACTGCTCTTGCCAACTCAGTTTGGAGTTTAACTTAGCCAGGCTGCAGGAGTAGCTCAGCCAAAGCTTTGGATCCAGGTAGGAGCTTTGGTAAACACAAATTTCTCCCAAAATATTTCATGCATTGGAGACCAAATGTAATGGGTACAAAATGTACCTTTGTGCTGACCACAAAAGGTAAGTTTTACAAGAAATTGGTAAATATGAACCTGGTGATTTCCATTTCCCTGTATTTTATCCTGTTCTTGCTCTCCATTGTGCAGAGGGTCACTGTCACAGCCCCTGAGGATGCTGATTCCTCATGATAGTTGTGATTTGCCTGCAAGAGCCACTATTACTACCTGCCAAAATGAAAGCACTTAAATACTCAGCAGATTTCAGTCAAAACCATTTTTTCCTAGGTTTCTGCTGCTTGGTCAGGTGCAGATATATGGAATTGTTGTAAGGATCTTACTGGATCAGTCAAGATTTGATGCCAAACACAGAATATTAAGCTCAACTTTGTTCTTGATTTGATCAGAGCTGTTGCAACGAGTGACTGCTGTTAGGTCTGTGGATAAACACTGATCAATTGAGAATGAACTGAATGGAAAAGTGACAGGTTTGGAGATGCTGCTTCCTGTGGTCCTGTCATTTACTGCAGCCCTTGGGAAGGTGAGAACACAGTGGGTTGGGAGTCTGACCTCCAAATAGATAATCCAAGCTCAGACAGGCTGCAGCTCATTCATCCTCTGCAGCAAAGTCATCAGGTAACACTGAGACATCTTCTTAATGAAGTGAGTTTCTTGCCTTTTATCTGTGTGAAGGACAAATGTACCAGGATTCTTGCTTAATGATGGAGTCCTTAAAAAAAAATAATCCAGCAACATAGAAACCTCAAAATATTCAGTCTAGGGGTTTAAATTAAAGAGCTCTAGAGGTCTATTTAAAACCTCATGACAGAAACATCAGTTCACTAATAAAAGGAAATTCCTGAAGGTGATGCAGTTAGCTCTAGAGCACGTTCAGGATTTGAAATGCTTTTATCACAGCTTTTTTTAATTCAAAAGTTGCATTTTTTTGAAATCTATACCAGGAGTTTTCTGAACACAGTTTGGGGGGGGCTTTACTTTTTTTCCAGGGTATCCACAGAGCATCCGTGAGCACATTGCTGACCTTGCTGTCCAACAGAACATGCAGCTGGGCAGGCTCTGTGATGTCCTGGGTATGTTATGAGCCCTTTTGATCATTGTTTGCCCAGAGTTGTGAGAATGACCCAACAAGGAATGACTTTTTTATTAATATTAAATACAGAGAACCTATCAGCTCAGAATAATTTCCCTGCTATGGCATTTGCTCCTGTCTATCTTAATAAGAAAAATATACTGATTTTTCCAGCTCCACAGTAAGGTTAGCATGCAGAGCACCCCAAAGAAGCAAAAAGTGGTTAGCATTCTGCAAAATTAAGTAGCTAATTCTGCTAGTGTTCATTCAGAGAGAAAGATGTGCTGGAAAAGAGCAAGCCCTTATTTAAACCAGTTTTTGTTTTGTTTTAAAACCAGCAAAAAATAATAAATTTAAAAGTTTTTTTTCTAGAATGGCTGTCCTCTTTTAAGCAAAACAGTGAAGAATATTATCTGTCAGTGACCCAACTTCATTGGCTCCCTGGAATGACATACTTTACATGATTCATGTATATTTCAGTATCATTATTATTTTATAAATGCCATTTAGTAAGTTTGTAACAAAAATATATTGGATCCAGAAATTTACAGTTGCCTAAAATAATAATGTAATTGCCTTTATATATTATCTAGGCACTAATATTGAGGGGTTTTTTTCACAGTACAGTTGGTTGGGGTTTTTTTTCCATTTTTTTACCATAGATTTTTTTTTCCTCTAAAAAAATATTAGAAACTTAAAGGGATAAAGTCTACCCCTTAAACAGCCATTCTTTTTCACTTAATCTGTGACCATGAAAATTTCTGCTACTGTAAAATGTAAAATAGACCACGAGGAACATACAGGCTTGTTAAAGATTGATTAAATTATTAACTAGTTGAGATGCTTTGCCTCTCCTGGCAGAAGAACATGGGTATTTACCACATTGCTTTCCTTTTTTCTTTCAAATACCAGAGGATTTCCTTGCTTCTTGTGACCTCCTAGGAGTTAATCTGTCTCTGGAGCCCTGCTGTGTCCAAAGGAGACTTGTGCATCTCTTTAGAGGGCAGTGCTAAGAGGAGCAAAATGCACTGCAGCATTTTATTCACCAAATTCACTTGAGCTTGTCAATTCTGGACAGCTCAGGCCATTCAGCATAGAGCCAACAGTGGAAAATGGACTTTTTGTCCCCTAGCTGCTGAATTTTCAGGCTTTTTTTTGCAAGTCTGAGTATCTAAAAGCACTCGAGTGCTGATAGTTCCACTGAACTGTTCTTTTAATTATTTTTCCAAGTTCTGTGGTGATGAACTGTATTCTGCAAAGGCTCTGTCAGGGCTCCAGGGCAGGGAGTTGGATGTTTCACTGCTTTGATGCTTCAGGTTTGCCTCTGCCCTCTCTGTAATGCCACTGCAAGGAGGCGATGAAGCCAAGGGGACGTTCTGCTCCATCCTGCTCCCTGACAGCCTGGGGCTCAGCCTTGTCTGAGTCCTGTTCTTGCTCCTGGTTCACCCACATGTAATGCCAGTTGTCCCTGGCACTTCCCAGGCTCTTGTTGCTGTGCCCAGCACAGACAATGGGAAGGCTCCCTACCCATTTCAGCAGGGCTTGGCTCAGAATCGACCGGCGCGTTTTGGCAGCAGCTTCTCTTGATGCTGAAAGGCTCCATTAATTCATTAGCTCAGCTATGAACAGGAATATTTTTAGAAGAGCAGAGTAGTTAAAATTTTCCAACCTGGCATCTGTGAAAAACTTCCACACCTCTGAGTGGTTTTGTGTCAGCCCAAGTTGTTTCACGTGCAGCAAACCAGCTTTTCACACTGGTATTTAACTCACTGATCTGCACACTGGTTATTCATGGCTTCCCACCGTGAGCTTTTGTGTGGACAGGACAAGAAAAGGAAAGTCCCTGCAAAATCCAGGCAGCATAAGAAATTGCAATTTCATCAGCTTTCAAAACTTAACAGCTCAGTTTTATAATTTACTGAAGTTAATGGGATCTATTTGATTTTATTTTTTATTTTAAGCAGCAATTCCCCCTGATGTTAATGTGAGCCATGCTTTCAAAATCCTGCCCCCAATATGTTCTGCAGATTGAATTCAGAAAACTAGCTATTTCTTTGGGTTGCTGACCTGTCTTCAGAGAAATGCTGAAAGCACAGAAAAGGAAAAAAAAAAAAAAAAGGCAGTTAAACCACTCAGATTTGGGAATTAAAAATCTATTTATTATTTTTATTTCCAGTGCTCTTTTAGGAAGCTGTCTGATAGCAAATCCTAGGGAATGATCAGATTGCTGTTCTGAATGGAGTCTACCTTTCTGCCAGTAATGAACACTGTGCCCCTTTGTTTTAGATGCCAACGTGGACGTCATCTACATCTGCCCCCTTCATCTGAGTGAGGAGTTACTGCAGTATTACAATAAACTCCTGGGTCTGCAGGCAGCTGTTAGATCTGGGAACCCTGAGGACATGGGTGACCTGCAGGACAGGTTCAAAATTCTCACCCCTGAAGCTATAAACAGCTTCCCTGTGAGTTTGTCTTCTAATTACTACAGCTTGAGGGATGCAGTAAAATTAAATTGGAAATTTTATAACTTGTAACGCTCTGGTACACATCAGTGAAATATTATTGCAAGTTTAAGGGCTTTACTGATTAGGCTACTAGTTAGAGCATTGAAAATAAATATCCTGGTTTAGCTTTATAGACTTAGTTGAGATAGTCCTATATTGGCTATTTGTAGACCACTGTCCCTACTTAATATATGCTGGGGACTGGGAACTTGATAGATTTATATCTTTAAGCAAATCATAGCAATAAACCATTCTTATTACATGGACTTTATCTGTGGGTACCCCAGCATTTAATCATTCATGGGTTTTTGGTGTTTCTTCCCATTAAATCCAATACAGAACTTCTTAAAGAACAGAACTTAAAACAACTTAGTTTAGACAATACAGAAATATTTGTTCCAAACCTGTCCTTTCTAAATCCATGCACTAGAACATGGTCCAAAAAGAGAGTTTAATGTGCACTACTTCTGAAAACACTGAGTGAAGACAGTGGAGAATAATTTCATTGTGTAAGTATTCAGGCCACAGTGTTTTGGCAGAGATTTGGTTTTTATGAAACTTTGTGGATGTTTTAGGTAGCTAATCCTGCTCACCCACTGGCTTCAGTGGCTGTGGATTTTGTTTAGGCTTTATAGGTTCTTTTGAAGGATCTTTCTTCTGGGCTATTTCATACAAAGGTTTTGTTGTATCTAAATATTATTCCTAATATATGAAAGTGTGGCTTGAAGGCCACCTTAGCAGGCTCATTTTGAGTGTTTCTAGGAGCATAAATCAGCCTTGCCCAGTTTCCTACCTGGTTTGGTAGAACTGGATGGAAGGAATATCAGTTAAAACACCCAGATGCAGGTAGCCCTGTGCTCCTTGGTGTCTGCAGAGGGGAAGCAGGAGAGAAAAGGGTGACCATAAGCATTGTCCTTAGGTGTTTGCTCTCAGAATAGCCTCTTGTGACTCTGTGCATCTGGATGCATAATGTGAAACCCTTCCAGCTGCTTGCATTCTCCTCTAGCAGGACATCAGAACAGGATGGTGTCAGCTTTGCTTGTCATGGTGAGGCTGATGAGGCTCAGATCTTGAGAAGCTTCAAAATGAAAATTAAAAATTAAAAGTTTTGAGAACCAAGAACTATCCCTTTGGTGAACCTCCTAACCACCCTGCTGGGCAGTGGTGCTGGAATTCTGAAGGATTCCTCAGTTCTCCTGCATTTACCTGCTTTTACTCCCACTGCTATATATCATGGCAGCTCTACCACTCTCAGAGCAGGAATGAACTAGATTTTACTGCCTGTTTCCTGCACTCCTTAATTAACTGTAAAATCCATTATTGAGAGACACAAAGCAAATCTCATCCCTACATCACCACTGGTGGCCCCAGGGAGCAAGTGACCGGGGCTGGAAATTGATCCTGTTCTGTCCATGGCAGAGCTGTGCCATGCAAGCAGCAGAACTGGCCATCTCCCTGCTTTTGTACAGAGAGATCTGGGCACTTTCTTTGGAGCCTTGTGTTTGGTTTGAAAAATCACTGAGGAACTGTCCACTTCCAGGGGTCCACCAATCTCTTATTTCCACCATTGTCACTATCCAACTAGTGGAATCAGGATTTATAGTTCAGTTCCTATGAAGGAGCATCCAGGATTCTGAAGGAAAATGTTCTGGGTTCACCAGTCCTGGAAATCACTATCAAATCCACTATTTATGCTGTCCTGGGAAGGAATACTTTGCTGTCTAGGGCCTAAATTAGATGAAATCTAATGAAGAAGGTTTTCTTCTTGTTACAATAATGGTTTGTTTAGGGTTTTCTTGTTACAGTGATGGTTTGTTTAGGATTTTCTTGTTACGGTGATGATTTGTGTAGGATTTACTTGTTACAATGATAATTGTTATGTCTGTTTCAGTGGAAGTCTCTTGCCCTCTTTGCACATGATGCCCATCCCCATCTGTCTCAACTTCAGTGCACCTCTGTCTATACCTTTGAAAATCAGGTTGTCTGCAGGCCAGGTGTAGGATATGTCATGGAAAATATTTTCAAGGTTTCACCTGCCATGATTAATATTCTTAAATGTAGAGGTTACAACATGTCATGAACAGCTTGTTCACAAATAGGTTGGGGTTGGTTTGTTTGGGTTTTTTTTTAGGCAAAATGAAAAAAAACCTCCAAAAAGTTAGTGATTTCAACAAGAAAAATGCTGCCCTCTCCTCTGCAGTTGTGTTTCCAGGAGCATCAGAACTCCTGTGCAATGGAAATGTATATCCCTGGTCATTTAATGTGATCCATGAAAGCTTTTGTAAATCAAAGTGGTTTATTCTCAGAGAATTGCTTAAAATGCTCCCACACTGTATGGTGAAATACACCCCCTGCTATGGGGGTTTTTCTTCATTTTTGTATTGATTTTTAGGAGCTTTAGAGTTAAACCATGCCAGAAGTGGTGCTGAGATGAATCACTATTATCCAAAGGCCACCAGCCTCTCTGCCGACTGACAGAAGGATAATTCCACACGGATCAAATAAATACAGATGTGTAGTAATTAGTTCTATTCCCAGAGAGCCCATTTCCCACACACTAAAGATGTGCACGATTATGGAGCCTCACCCCAACAGCTTTTATCAATTTAAACTGCTAAGCTACAGGATAGGTCATAACCCAGCCTGCTATTAATAATGTATTTATTGTGTGCAACATTATAAATTAGGTTCATGGAATAGAAAAGAGCACCTTTTAACAAGAAGAATGTTCTCTTTTCTCCAGAAGCATCACATGTGCCTGGCCACTCAGCTGAAGTACAGTCCCAAGACAATTGAAAGAATCAAAATCCTGATCCAGGGCAGAGATGCCTACATCGTAGGAGGGGTTCCCCACCCGGATGATTTAGCAGTGGCTGACATGCTGGACGTGCCCATCCTGGGCTCAGTGCCAGAGGTAGCTCAGCTCTGTGGCACCAAGTCGGGAAGCAAACGAATCTTTGCCAGTGCCCGTGTGCCAACCCCTCCTGGAGAGCCTGACATCCACAGCCATGAGCAGGTAAGCAGGATGTGGCAAGGTGCAGGTGCCCATTTCCACTTGCTGGGATGCAAACCTCGTGTGATTGCAGCTGTTCTATTGATTACACCCTCACTGGCTTGGATTAAATCACAGACCAGGTTGGGTTCTCTTTTGGCTCTAATTAAATGCAATTTGTATCCTAGTCAGGAAGGAATGCAATTGTCCTGCTGTTCTTTGTGGTCTTTCCTGAAAATATATAAGGGTGTTTGGTCCAGTTATTGCAGGCTGTGTTTCTGCTCCAAGCATGAAGTGATGGCCTCAGTATATTGAGAGTTTTACCAGGGACTGAAAATAGGATGGGGATTGCTGGGAAACTTAAGTATTTGATGTAGGGAAAATGTCTTCAATTTAAGCAGTCATCCTATTCAAATGGAGGTTCACTGAGCATCTCTGGAATTTTGCCTTGTACCTGGCTTCTCACTGCTAAATTCACCCATCTTGTTAGCATGACCACTAAGAAAAGTACAAAATATTACTGAACTAAAATTGCAAGGCACAAATGTTTTGGGTACTGTGATCAGCTTGCATCTGTTTATTTTGCAGCCAGTGTGTCAGTATTTTCATTCTATAAGCCAATTTTGCTATTTCCAATGATATGTTTAAGTATAATCCATATTGATTACCTTTTTTTAGTATATTTTTATGGTGGTGCTACAGAGAAAAAAATAGTGCTGTGTTTTGTAGGTATTCCTACTTAGAGAGACTTTTAATATTGTTTTGCTTTTTATTAATCACCTTTGACACTGCAAACAATCTCAGCTACACAAATATGTTGCAACTTCTATAGCAGATGAAATAACTACATGATCAATGATCTGAAAAACAACTGTTTGATTTATTAGTAAATAATTTAAGTGAGCCTAATACTTTTGATTCATACTGCAGTGTTATGGAAGTTCTTCTGTTGTTTGCTTGTATGAAGTATTGGCATTTTAGGTTAAATAATCAAAGCAAGGTGATGCAATGTTAAAGCACAATTCAATTTTCACTTAAAGCTAGCACATAATTCTTTATGATTGGTGCAGTCCTTACAGTAATATTGATCCTTTTCATTACTGTAGGGGAGTCATCAAGAAAAACACATTTATCCAATTCTCAAAAGCCACAAATGATAGCATCTGGAACACAGTTGTAGTTGCATTTTAGGTCAACACTTCAGAAAATACACAAAAGCCTCTGGAGTTACAGCATGAAAATGTAGAAGGTTGCAGCCAATGCAGTAAGATCTGATAATACTTTTACCAGGTTCAAAGGCACTTGCAGTTTCTAAGAAGCTAATTGCATCCTACACCAGCTGGGCAAAAGGCATTTTAAAGCCATTTAAATCTGTGTACATACACAAATAAATAATTAGCATTTTTATAAAGCTTGCCTGGTAACTCCTTCCTGCATTTGTAACCACAGAACATCCTCTGCAGTAGGAAAATTTCACAGATGTTGGGCTGGTGTTAGAATCTGGCATTATTGTTTCTCAGATTTTGCAAATAGGCTCGTCCATCCCACGTTGTTCCTGTCACAAACATTTACTGAGCTCTGCTGATTGCCCCAAACCTGAGAACCTGAGACAAAAAGCCACTTGGACAGGCAAATTCCTCTGTGCAGAACAGGGATCCCTTGACAGTCCAGTGACACCAAAAGTGCTTAGTTGCTGTTTGGTAGCTTGCCCAAGGGGACTCAAGTACAGGATGAAAACCATGGATCCTTCATGGTTCTGTGGGGGGGTTCAGCCTGGAGAGGAGAAGGCTCTGGGGAGACCTTCTGGGGCCTTTCAGGGCTTCAAGGAGCTGTCAGAAAGATGGGGACAGACTTCTGAGCAGGGCCTGTTGGGACAGGACAAGGGGTGATGGTTGAAACTCAAAGAGGGAGATTGAGACTGGAGAGCAGGAGAAATTGTTGGTGCTGAGGGTGGCAGAGCCTGGGCCAGGCTGCCCAGAGAGGTGGTGGCTGCCCCAGCCCTGGCACCATCCCAGGGGAGGTTGGGGGGCTCTGAGCACCCTGCTCTGGCTGCAATGTCCCTGCTCCCTGCAGGGGGAGTGGACTAGCTGAGCTTGAAAGGTCCCTTCCCACCATTTCTAGTGCAAGCATTTCTGTGTCCTTGCTCTGCAGCTGATCAGCGTCCTCAGCCGGCTGATCGTGGCCCACACGGACGTGCAGCGCTGGCTGTTCAAAGCCAACCGGGAGCGCGGCGGGAACGGCACCGCCTCCTGTGACATCCTGTCCCACCTGCAGTGCCAGCGCTGGCTGCTGCAGCAGCGCCGCACCCGCGGCCCCGAGGGCTGGGCTCAGGTGAGTAGCAAAGGAGCAGAGTGTTGGCTTTGTTGTGACTGGGCTCCCTCACCATCCACGAGTTTGAAGGCGTCGGGAGGAGTTGATGGTAATTAGAGCAGCTTAGACAAAACATTCATTCAAATTAAATGGGTAAATATTCCAAGATGGAAAGGAAAGCCTGGTGTCCAGCTGTGGGATGGGTTGGGTGTCCTAACACTTCATTCGTATGCAACAATGTGCAAATGTCACACTGCTTTTTATTTTTACCCATATTGAGGATGTGTTTGAATGGAAGTAGACAGGTGGCCAAGCCTTCTATCTACATAGAAACCTGGAATTATTATTAATTCAAGTGGACTAATATAATTGAGTGATATTAATCAATGTAAAACCACTTACAAACCAATCTCTTACTAAGGATTTTTTTTTTCCATACTTAATTCCTGACTAATAACTTTTAAACCTGTGAGCTGTTCTCAGCTGGATGAGAGCTTCAGGTCTTGAATCATCAGGTATGTGTTTTATTGCAGGGGGTGTTTAGGTAAGGAGATATTTACAGGTATCCTGTAAATATTTAACTGAGGGAAGCAGTACAGCAGGAATTCACACTGGCAGATTCCTAAGAATCCTCATGATTGTGAAGGAGGAAACATTTCAGGTGTCAAAATCCAGATGAAACTTGACCTTGTTACTTGTGGCAGAGAACTATTTGTAGTTTAAATATTCATTGGTATTTAAGTGTGTTAATTTCAATAAGCATTTGATATTTCTCTATATAGTGCCAACTTCATTCCTAATGTAATGGTTTTAAAGCCAGAAGGAATGTATCCAGAAAGAATTGTTTAATTTACATAAACTACTCATTACAGCTCTTTAGATTTTTATTTTATCTTTTTTAATTCAATCAGAACTGTTTGGGAATTTTTGTTTGATTGAATTATATTGTATATTGAAATTTCAAATTGTGCTGATTACATTTCTGTGGCATTTGACAACTACAAAACAATTCCACGTTATAAAATAGAGCTTATCCTAGAAAGCTGGAGGGCTAATTTCTCTGATCTCCTAAAGATCCAACCCTGCATAAGTCAAGCAGCATGGAGGACAGGAAAGCCACTCTAGTGGTTATGGAATCATAGGCTGGTTAGGGTGGGAAAGGATCTTTAAGGCATCTCATCCAACCCCCTGCAGGGAGCAGGGACATCTGCAGCTAAAGAAGGTTGCTCAGGGACCCCCCAACCTCCCCTGGGATGGTGCCAGGGCTGGGGCAGCCACCACCTCTCTGGGCAGCCTGGCACAGGCTCTGCCACCCTCAGCACCAACAATTTCTCCTGCTCTCCAGTCTCAATTCCTCTTTTAGTAAAAACCATCCCTCCTTGTCTTGTATCAACAGGCCCTGCTCAGAAGTCTGTCCCCATCTTTCTGACAGGCCCTTTCCCTCTGTCAGTGGTATCACTGGTGGTTAGTGTTCCTGTGCCAGTGTCTTTTTGGTTCTTTCATGACTGAGGGATTCTGAATAAAGGATGCAGCAATAGCTGCCTTGCTTTGGTTTCCATTTTAAGCTGCAGCTAAGTTCAGCTTTGCTTCAATCAGGCATTAGAAGCCCTGAAACATCATTTATTTAGATACAGAAGAATGTAGCTGATCTGATTTCCTGAGTCAGCAGGAAAACTTCCTTAAATCCACAGCAGTTTTAAAAGTGACCTTTGGCAAAGCATGAAACCTGCTGCCAGTGTGAGGCTCTTGTTTGAACACACACGTGCAAATCTTGCTGCCTTCCCCAGTCGTCCCTCTCTTGCAGGGAGACCTTTTTTATCTCTAATGAATTGCAGTCCCCATCGAGAGCAGAGGATTAAACTCATCCTTTGTTAAGGAATACCATAGTGATGATCCACGTTTAAACATCAAAGGCCTGCTTTATGAGCACAGGCATGCTTTAATGTCCTATTACAGCATGTAGACCTGTTTCTTTGGCTAATGAAGACATTGTGTCATCTGCAGAGGCTGCCACATACAAAACGGATGCTGGCAGGTTATTAAAAAATTCAGCTTCTTGATGAAAGACTATCCTGCAGGCTAAGAGGACTGTGAAAAGCCTCTCCATTCTGCTAGAATTATTAGAAATGAGAATATGACTGTAAGCAGTAAATTATGTTAATACTTACAAATAGCATCATTTGCATAGCAGTTTAAGACACGATACCCAGATTTTCCTCATTGGTATGGAGTAGGCAACAGATTAAAAATAATGTGGTTTGTGAGTTTGAACTCTGAAAAAAAAAGCAAGCCACAAATAAACAAAAAAAAAACCCCAAAACCATCTATTCCCTCAGCCAGTGACAGTGGGCAAAGTGAAACACCGGGTGGGATTATCAATGTGTTTTACCTTGTCAACTTAATGCAGCTCTGAGTCATCTGAGCACTTATTTCCCTCCTGCATCAAAGGGGTGGGATTCACAAACTACACTGAAGACCTTCATCCTACTGTGAGCTGCTGAGCTCTGTCAGCTGGTAAAAAATGTCGTCCTGAGGCCCAGATTCTAATGCTATTCAATAGCAAGAGAGCTGCTGCCTCTGCCAAGTGTGCATGTGATGCTTGTGAGGCTGTTTACAGAGATGTTCTCCAGGGTGAAAAAGAGCAGTGGGATGTGGCCTTTGTTGCTGCAAAAAGATCAGGAGGTAGTGAGACACCTGAGCAGTTGAGGTGTGTCTTGTGGGGAGCAAATGAATGAATGGATGTTTTCACTGGTGAACATGTAGGCATGTGTGCTGTGTCTCCTCTTGCACCATTCCAGTGTGATTTTTCCTACCTATTCTCTGTACAATTCAAGCTTTGGTTAGTCAGTGTGTTGCAAAAATAATAGAGGCTCTGCTGCTGCTCCTCTGCTTTCATCCTTCCCTGAGAATCCCCTCTGAGCAGTTAGAGCTGAGAGTGGGGGCTGAGCAGACCTCCCACAGCCATGTTTTCTTACCCCTGAAGAAGGACACTCCAGAATGCCAGCTGAAGGTTGGTGGAGAAGTGGCCTAGGAAGTATATTTGGTGCCTTTTGGTTTGATTTTGAACAGACACCAGGCTGTCAAAAGCCTGTGATGCCTCCTGGTCTCTGATTCTGAACCTTGGGACTCAGACTATCACCTGAAACTCTCTGAACACTTGTGGTCCCCTTTTCAACCCCTTCCTGGTAGTGTTGCCTTGTTGCTTCTTTTAACAAACCCCCTTTTCCATCAGGTAATACAGGACAATGCAGAGATCCTGTCCTCTTGTGTTAACTATAAAATCTTAAGTAGTATCTAAATGACTAGATTAATTGACTAGTGAAATTCATTTTTAAATTATCCTTTATTACACTGCAACTCTTAATTAACCCCCAGGACCAGCAGCAGGATGTGAATTTAGCAACAGTCCTAAAGGTAACAGAGATCAGACTGAAGACAACAAAAAAAAAAGGGGGGGGCTAAGTGTGGAGATAAAGAAGAGTTGAAAATACAGGAATAGAACAAGCCACAAATATGATCTCAATAAGCCATTATAATTGGCCAGAGCTACATAACCATTTCAAAACTACCCATTAAATATCTGCTGTAGGAGGGAAAAAAAAAAAGCCACTTAATGTGCTTGGGCAACCTACTGTTAACTGTTAGTGTTGGAATCTTGCTGCCTCCAGTTGTGTCACAGTGCTTTGTCACAGTATTTTTTTTTTTTTCCTTTATGGACTCAATCTTGGTTAATTCACAAAAATTTCTAAGAGGAAATAAAAATCTTTTCAAAAGGAGACAAATCCAGAAAATCTAACTGAGGGTCTGAGTTGCCCAGAGCAACATCCAGACACTGGTTGTGGAATTTTTCCATTGATAGCTGTTGGAAAATTACATTTTTGCAAGCCAAAATGATGTGAAATGCAGGTGGCTCCTCTTCAATTAACATTTTTTTTTCTGGTTAACTTTCAAAAGTCCTGTAACAAGCACTAGAGAAACTTGGTGATGATCTGAAAATCAGGCAGAGGAGTGAGATTTTTAACTGGTTGGGTGAATTGCATTCACTGCCAGAAACCCAAAGCTTGCATTCCCCCTCTCAGTTCTTTATTGAGTTAAGGAATTCAGAGTAAGGAACTTAAGTTTATAAATGAGTTGAATGTAAACCAACCATTACCCTGTGAAACAAGAAGGATGGCTCTTCCAGTGCACTATCATTCCAGACCAGTAGAGTTTCCTAACTGCTTTGGGGTTTTTTTTCCCTTTTCCCCCTTCCTGCTCCCCACTCTCATTTTCACCTCTTGTACCACAGCCAGCTTTGTTCTCGGGCAACACTACAAATACTCCTGGCACTGGAATAAATTGCAGGCACTGGAATGGGTCTTAGGAGAACACCTAAAGCCTACCCAGGGGGTTCTGTGCTGCTGCTGCTGCATGCAGGCAAATGCAGCTTGGTATATTTTTTTTTTTTTGCAGCCTGAAGAGGGCCAGAAAACTCTGAGGATACCCAGAAGATGCATTTAGAGCGTTTTGACAGCCTCTTCAAATTGCTTCTAACTGATATGATGTTTAATAGGCAAAGAGAAGGAACCCAAAGACTTAAGGAAGGAATTGATTCCCTATAAAGCAATTCAGCTGCAGGTTGTTTCCTAGCACGGGCAGTGCTCTGTCAGCAAGATACCCCAAATAGTTTCCATCTCCACCTTGGCTGCCAATATTCCTCTTATTAATACATCCCTGTGACTGCTGTGGTGATGTTTCAGGTGATTCTCTAAGCTTAAGTAAAAAAAAAACAAAACACCCTAAAACAACAGCAAAAGAAAGAAAGGAAAAAGCATGATCATCATATCCCCGGGTTGAAGGAGAGTCCCGAAGAGTGGCAATAATCAGATATTCAAGCTGTTGGGTTGTATGTCCTATTGATTTAATATGCTTCTAATCAGTACATAAAGCTATAGGCCTGCAGTGTTAATTTTTCATATGCTTACAAAGTACCCTTTGATTTTCTGTCACGCGTTAATTACAGCGTTTTGCCATTAAATAGGAAGCTTTGTGTAAACTAATTACTAGGTAATCATTGTCTACCGCCAGCGTGCTGTTTGTACCTTTTATTTGATTCGAAAAAACTGCACAGATCTCGCAGTCTGGAACCACTCTACCTTCCAGCCATTAGCTCTCACTAATTCATAGCATTATTGTGTGAAGATTGTAGGAGTTGTAATTGTTGTGGTATCAGTGCTGTTAATTACCGGAGTAAACAGTTGAAATGGTGCCAAGGTCTATTGTACAAGGCAGAGGAAAGGAGGTTTAAATGTTACTTCCACCATCTGGGGACCGGAGTAGAGGCAAATGCTAGCAAACAGCAGTGAGGCAATATCAGAACTCCAGCTCCAGGGTTTTAGGCCATATGGATCCGGAATATTTGGAATCAATTGAATTTAAGTGCCAGTTTGCAGCGATAGCGGAGGGAAGGAGAGGAGGGAGCAGAAGCACTAAAGGAATCGGAGATCCGTTAATGTTGGCGCAGCCAATAAAGTGCCCGCCTGCCTTCTGGGGAAAATGCCTGTTTTGCTCAAATCCCCAAAAAAACTGTCACACGGGCAACTCGAGGAATAAAAGAAGTTTTCACTGCGGGTTGTTTGTGGGGAGCAGTGCAGGTTTTGTCTGGCAGTTCCCGTAGCCTTCCAGCTCAGCAGCCCAGATAAATTCCTGGGAAGGGACTGTGGATTAGCTACATAAAGTCCTTTTTTTTTTTTTTTTTTTTGCCCTTCTTCTTTTTGTTTGTTTGGTGTTTTTTCTTTTTTTTTTTAAATTATTTCTTTTATTTTTTCTTTTCCCTCTTCTCTTTTTTTTTCTCTTATCCTTTTTTCCCCTCTTCTTTTTCTTCTTTTCTCCTTTTTTTCCC